>JAJOZX010002921.1:0-232500 GCA_023014485.1 Bathynomus jamesi | reverse complement strand
AATTGTACAGTGAGAGCACAATCTCCTTGTTCCGAAACTGAAATTGCCTCCTGATATAACCCAATAGTTTCTGGGCTTTCTTTTCCACCTCTACACCACTGTTTCGTAAACTTAAGGTCGCTGCTAATTAGCACACCCAAGTCCTTTTCTAAATCAGTCACCTCGATATTACTGCCCAACATCGAGTAGTCCGACTTGGGATTGGCGTAGCCAATGTGCATCACTTTGCATTTACCCAAGTTAAACGGCATTTGCCATTTTTCGGACCACTCTCCTATCCTACCTAGGTCCGCACGCAGTTCCTCGATCGCTTCGGGCGTCCCAACATTGGCCCCAAGCTTGGTGTCATCAGCGAATTTGGCGATCCGACTGACGATGCCACCGTCGATATCATTTATGTAAATGATAAACAACAGTGGCCCCAAAACGGAACCCTGAGGAACCCCACTAGTGACCGAGGCCCAACCCGAACTAGCCCCTTTAATTACCACCCTCTGCCGCCTATTCCTCAGCCAGTTTTCAATCCACCTACCTATTTCCCCACCGATACCCAGCGCGCGCACTTTCGCCATTAGCCGGCGGTGAGGTACCTTATCAAAGGCTTTCTGAAAGTCGAGATAAAGTATATCAATCGCCCTACTCTTATCGTACTCACTCAACATGACGTGGAAAAACTCGAGCAAGTTGGTGAGACACGACCTATGCCGTCTAAACCCATGTTGGGAGTCCCCAAGCAGCTTGTAGGAATCCAAATGGTCAACGATCTATCAGCTATTATCCTTCTAATAATTTACCTACAACTGAAGTGAGACTAATGGACGATAGTTCCCTGGACTTTCGTGATCCCCTTTCTTAAAGATAGGGGTCACGTTGGCTTCCCTCCAGTCACCAGGCACCTGGCCCATCCCAACGATTTGTTGAAGACTGTAGCCAGGTGGGGAGCCACCTGGTCGCGCACTTCTCGCAACACTCTGGGGAGAAACTGGTCTGGCCCAGGAGCCTTAAACGCGCTCAGTTTGTCTATTCTATCGCAACGACTGTCGCGGTACATCTAACACTATCCAGGCCAGCACCTTCGTGCCTCACGCTGGCTCGGGGATGACGCGGGTATCCTCCCTGGTGAACACTCCCGCAAAGTACTCATTAAGCACATTAGCGATGTCCGCGTCGGAGGTCCGCAGAACGCCGCTTCCGTCCTTTAAAGGACCTATCATGCTTCTAATGGGCTTTCTACTATTAACATAACTGAAGAACTCCTTAGGGTTCCCCTTGCAGAGGCTTGCCACCCGTAGTTCTTCGTTACGTTTCGCTAGCCTAACCTTCGCCTTCACTTCCCTACACAGGCGGACATACGCTTCAGTGTTCTCGTGGGAACGATTGGCCTTCGCCCTCCTATACGCTACTTTCCTATTTCGGATAGCCGAAGCGATGTCACGATTGAACCACTTAGGCTGCGTTGAAGCAGGGGTGACCGGTTTTGAGGGTATGGCAGCAGACTGCAGCACCATAAACTCGTCCCGGAATGCACTCCACACTCCCTCAACATCGCCGCCACCTCTAACCCCATCTCTCCTACGCTATCCCTGAGGCTAACAAAGTTCGCCCGCCGGAGATCGAGCTTACTGCCTCTCGAGTTACTACGCTTCACCCGAGGGACGCACACACGGAACCTAATAAGACCGTGATCACTCCCGCCCAACGATTCGTCAACGGTGAGGCCAGTGACGAGGTTGTCTTCGGTCGTGAATACTAAGTCTAGAACGCTTTCGCCTCGTGTAGGCTCGTTGACCCACTGAGTGAGGAAGTTCTCATCAGCAAAGTCAACTAGCCTCCTCCCTTCAGCATCGGCAGTCCTGTTTTCCCACTTTATGCCGCGACAGTTGAAGTCTCCTAAAACTACACACACCCTATCCCCTAGCAGGCTACTGAGTTCGGTGTACAGGGCTGTATCCTCCTCGAGGAGGAGATGCGGAGGTCTGTACACCAAGATTAACCTATAGTTCGTCCCTCCCACGTTCAGATCGACGCCAAGCAGCTCCCGTTCCGACCGGAACTGGCAGTCAACCGGACTCAACGTGTCTCTGACGTATATTAGTACCCCACCCCCCTCCCCACGGGTGCGGTCTTTGCGAAACATTCTATACCCGGGAATTTCGAACTCCCCAACGTAGTCCCTACGATCAGTATGAATCCAGGACTCGGTGATAGCAACGATATCCTGGTATTCTGATGCTAAGAGCGCCCGTAGCTCGCAAAACTTGTTCCTAATTGACCTAGCATTAAAAAGCATTGCACGGAGGGAGCCTTCCCTATTCTGACCGCCCCCTAGCACGACCCGTTTCCCGAACAGCCAGGGCTGTCGGGAGTTGAAGAGCCCCTCACTAACGAGGGGGCAACTTCCGCAGGAGACTGAGCCCCCTCCAACGTAGGAGGAGGGTCACCCACCTGTACTTCGACGCACCCTTCAGTTAAGGTACGTCCGCCACCGGCTCATCCTCATCTCTCCCCGGTGGGGCCCATCATCTCTCCCGGACTCGACCTCACCATTCTGTATAGGTGCCGGTCGAGCAGCGCGCCTAGCACACCTTTACCCTTGTTATTGAGGTGGACACCATCCCTCTGGTAAAGGTCCCACCTACCCGAAAATGCATCGAAGGGGTCAATAAACTTCACGCCCAGCGGAACGCACAAGTCTTGTACCCTCTCGTTGATGCCAATGACCTTACTGAGGCGTGGTCACTGGCATTCATTCGCGGTAAAATACCCATTAACATTCCCCTGTCTGTCTTCAGTTTTAGATCATCCGCAAGAGACATGATCTCGGTGATGATCCCTTCTGTAAGACCTACCCCACCGCCTTTGAGGAACAGGTCATTGCCACCAGCGTGGACAACGATCGCAGTCCTCCGACTAGCCACGCGCACCTTCTCTACCTCCTTCCTTAAGTGCGCCGTTCCCCGCCCAGGTAAGCACCTTACCTTCCTCCCATCCCGGTTTGCAGAAGCAAAGTACTTCTCCTGGCCCCTGATCTGCGAGTCCCCAATCAAAACGGTGTCTTCCTCCTTCGAGCACAGGAGACTAAAGCGGTTAGAGGTCTTGACAGGGGCAACTGGGGTCTCAGGCTTCGGCTTCGCAGCCTTCTTGCCCGAGACCTTTCGAAACCCGTCGCCACCCATACACGCAGTTACACCACCCGACCCACCCCGACAGGTAGCTACATCCTTCGGTTTCTTTGGGCCATCAGCAGGCCCCTTCCCACCCTTTCTATCGATCCCTTCCCACCCTTCTCTATCAGCCCCTTCTTTGAGCCCTCCCTTTGTTCTAGATACTTAATCTTACAGTTTGAATCTGCTGGTGTGTTTTTAATTTGATCTTGTCCACTGGGTTGGATTTCCAGTGCTACGACCCTAGCTTCAAGCTTTTTTACTAATTCCTTTAGCTCTTTAACTTCCTTTTCGTGGTTGTCTCTAAGTTTACAAAACAAACATACACTAAGGGATGTGATATCGCTGATACTACCCTCAGGGAAGTCTAACACCAATGATTAACTTTACATTTAAAGCATTCTGCTTTCAATTTAGCTGGCCCTGCCATATTTTCTCTTTTTTTTTTTTTTTCTGAATACTCTGAATAAGATAAAGCGTTCTAGCAATGAAAACTATCCAAAAACGTTCTGACCAGTATATAAAAAGGGGGGAGGGGGTGAATTCATCCCGCGCGTAGACGCATCCCCTTTTGCAAGTGACGTTCATTCCTTCCAGAAGACTACACCTCTCCTGCTGCCGCACCGACCAAAGGTCTCCCCAGGGCCGGACCGTCCCAAACGTGTCGCAGCTACCAACTGACAAACACTCGCGACGCAAGCGTCACGGATTTTCCGCCAGGAGCGACAGCGAGATGCAGCCCCTTACTAAGTCTTACTAGTCACTCACAAGCGGCCAGACTCTTAGAATCCAGTGTTCAAGGGATATCCCACCAGACCCAGAGGCTACGCCCGAGACTTTACGCTGGCCTGGCAGCCAGCTGGGCAGTAAAGCTCTCTCACCTCAGAGCAGTACAGCCAAGCACCATCAATTGGTCACCAAAGAACGGTCGCAGGGGGCTGGTCAGCCATTACGCGTTAGGAATGGGCTTAACGGGGCACTAGCCACACTCCATTCATCGCGCCCCTACGCCTGGGACCCCTCCATCCCAGTCTCTCACAACCTACGAGCGTTAAATGGTGTTATTTATAGAGGTTCCAAAGCCTCTCTTCCCACGCATGAGGTAGCAGTAGGGTCCTAATAGTAAAAGAAGAGAAAAAGACTTAATACTAAAAGAAATTTTTTTTTTTTTTTTTTTTTTTGCAGTCAGAGGAGAACAACCTTAACGTAAGCTAAAAGGACAGAGTAGGGATGGGATGGGGTCCTAGTAACCCGGGACGGGATTGTGCAAAATACTTCACCCGCCCTCCCGAAAGAGAGAGAGAACCTAAAGGAACTGGCAGCCAGTTCCTCTAGAATCCCACGACTCGGGACCGGAGGGCTGTCACACCCCAAGTATAAAGTTTACTACATCCAGAAGAAATGTGCATAACCTTTATACCCCTGCGGGGGTCGCTGCATTATCTGGAAGCAGAAGACGCTCAACTATCCGACTGCCACTTAGACCCACTGTCGCTTAACTGCGCTGATCTATGGGAAGGGGTGTAGCGACATGGCCATGACGTAGCCCCAGAGGCTGGGTAAAACACTTAGAGAAACTCTAACTTTGTCGTAGTAAGAGTATGGCAAGAGCTGGGTGTCACACACAAAAGTTTTTGAGTGGCATTGGCGTTTTAAGAAGTAAAAAATGCAGAAAATTCCTCAAGGACTGCTCCATAGGAAAGGTAACGTTGGTGTTGTTTTTTTTCGACTGGAAATGAAACGTCCACCACGAATTCATTCCAGAGTTGCATATGGAAACACTTTTACGAAAGAGCTCTACAGAGATGTGTTGCGATATTTACATAAAGCTGTCAGAAAGAAAAGACCCGAAATATATCAGCAGAAAAATTGGGTTCTTCTTCACGTAAACGGAAAGCCACACACATCACTCATTGTGTCTCAGTTTCTGGCCTATGCAGGCACACTTGTACTACCACATTCACCATAGTCGCAAGATCTCTCAACCTCTCCGAGAATGAAACGACACCTGAAAGGACCCCATTTACTGGCGCAAATGAGGTGAAAGAGGCAACAGCGATCGCGCAAAAAGAGGTTGCGAAAAATGGATGCCAGTCTTGCTATGACGATCTCGACATTCGTTGGCAGAAGTGGGTCGTGAGCAGTGTTGACTATTTTGAAAGGGGGCTTGGTGACTTAACTAGGTAGCCGTGTAGGTTCATGGACTCAATCCGGTAACGTTTTAAGCCTACTCCACACACACACACACACACACACACACACACACACACACACACACATATATATATATATGATGAATAAAACCACGAAGGAAAGGAAACACAAAATGGTGCTCAAGCGCTTTCGTCTAATGACATCCTCAGGAACACTGAAGTACATAAAAAGGTTAAGCCTATATATAGGTTACAGAAAGAAAAAAAGAAAAAATAAATAACATACATACAAACACACACATATATATATATATATACACACATATCTATATATACAAATACATACATACATACATACATACATATATATACAATAAACAGAGAAGTAAAAATAAAAAATTAAAAATTAAAACCTTAAAGGATTACCAGTGAGGCGTACAGATTTGTAAGGAAAAATATCGATTTTTAGCACAAGATCAAATGGATTATAAAATACAAATCTATACTGGAACTCTGCCCGGGTTTTAACACACTGCTGCCTATGGTCAGGTTTCGATATATATAAAAAAAATAAAATGCAAATTAAAAGTTAATCGATTTTTAGCACAAGATCAGATGGATTATAAAAATACAAATTTATACTGGAACTCTGCCCGGGTTTTAACACTGCTGCCTATGGTCAGGTTTCGATATAAATAAAAAAATAAAATGCAAATTAAAAGTTAATAAAGTAGAAGACAAGTTTACCAAAGATTTAATGTTTTACCCTTCTTATCTAAATCTGTTTTAAAGGAATTCAACATAACAGGATCGAGTTGAAAAAGACCTTTGCTTATGTTGAAGTTATTTGAAAGTTGGATAATGGCAGACTCAAGAATATTTCTATTAACAATGTTGCTTGAATGGAATAAAACTGAAGCATTATTCCAATCAATACAGTGGGCTAACTCTGACAAATGGACAAAAAGGGCACTGGACAACTGTCCTGTTCTAACGGAATATTGATGCTGTTTTATACGTGTGTGCAAATCCTTTCCCGTCTGACCTATGTAAAAGGAATCACATTGTTTACAACCAATTTTATAGATAATGCCTGAATTATTGGTAGGGCTATTTTTTACTATGATATTTTTCACAATATTGTTATATGAAAATACTACATTAATATCCAAAAGTTTAAGTACATTAGCAATGCCTAAAAAGCCCGGGAAAAATGGAAGTACTAAAATATTTTTTGGCAAAGTACGAGTGTTAATATTGACACGATAGAAAGTTCGTTTTGCCTTGTTGAGACAAGATTCCATAAACGCAGATGGATAACACAAATCACTTCCAATACCGTTGATTTTTCCAATTCGGCATCGATGTATTCCGGACTGGCGATCCTAAGGGCGCGGAGAAACATTGATGAAAATATGGCCTTCTTAGTGGGGGTATCATGTCCCGAGTAAAAGTGTACGTAGGACAAATTGTTTGTCGTTTTCCGATAGATACTAAACTTAAAACCTGGGCTTTCCCTATGTACACGCACATCCAAAAATGGGATTGAATTGTCTTGCTCAACTTCTAAAGTAAACTTAATGGAGGGGACTTGATCATTTAACTGAAGGAGGAAGCTATCCAGGTCACGATTCATGGGCCAGATACACAAAATATCGTCGACGTACCGCAACCAAGGGATGCCAACCCCCAGGATTCTCGGAATATAGGTAATTTCGAAAAACTCCATATAAATATTGGAGAGGAGGGGCGATAAGGGGTTGCCCATAGCCATCCCAAAAACTTGTTGATAATACTCGTTATTGAAAGTGAATTTACAGTCTTTGATGCAAAGCTTAATGAGTTCCAAAACAATGTGTGAAGGTAGTGGCAGGTCATACTTATGTAATTCTTGGGAGAGAAAGTCAAGCATATCGTCAATCGGCACTTTTGTAAACAATGAACAAACATCAAAACTGATCAATTTATCGTTAGTTTCAGTACGTGCATTATTCAATTTTTCCGTAAGATCCATGGAATTTTTTACATGTGAATCAGAGATAGTTCCGAGAATGGGGGACAAGACTTTGACAAGCCATTTGGAGAGTTTATGTTTCTCCGCGCCCTTAGGATCGCCAGTCCGGAATACATCGATGCCGAATTGGAAAAAATCAACGGTATTGGAAGTGATTTGTGTTATCCATCTGCGTTTATGGAATCTTGTCTCAACAAGGCAAAACGAACTTTCTATCGTGTCAATATTAACACTCGTACTTTGCCAAAAAATATTTTAGTACTTCCATTTTTCCCGGGCTTTTTAGGCATTGCTAATGTACTTAAACTTTTGGATATTAATGTAGTATTTTCATATAACAATATTGTGAAAAATATCATAGTAAAAATAGCCCTACCAATAATTCAGGCATTATCTATAAAATTGGTTGTAAACAATGTGATTCCTTTTACATAGGTCAGACGGGAAAGGATTTGCACACACGTATAAAACAGCATCAATATTCCGTTAGAACAGGACAGTTGTCCAGTGCCCTTTTTGTCCATTTGTCAGAGTTAGCCCACTGTATTGATTGGAATAATGCTTCAGTTTTTCCATTCAAGCAACATTGTTAATAGAAATATTCTTGAGTCTGCCATTATCCAACTTTCAAATAACTTCAACATAAGCAAAGGTCTTTTTCAACTCGATCCTGTTATGTTGAATTCCTTTAAAACAGATTTAGATAAGAAGGGTAAAACATTAAATCTTTGGTAAACTTGTCTTCTACTTTATTAACTTTTAATTTGCATTTTATTTTTTTATTTATATCGAAACCTGACCATAGGCAGCAGTGTTAAACCCGGGCAGAGTTCCAGTATAAATTTGTATTTTTATAATCCATCTGATCTTGTGCTAAAAATCGATTAACTTTTAATTTGCATTTTATTTTTTTTATATATATCGAAACCTGACCATAGGCAGCAGTGTGTTAAAACCCGGGCAGAGTTCCAGTATAAATTTGTATTTTTATAATCCATTTGATCTTGTGCTAAAAATCGATATTTTTCCTTACAAATCTGTACGCCTCACTGGTAATCCTTTAAGGTTTTAATTTTTAATTTTTTATTTTTACTTCTCTGTTTATTGTATATATATGTATGTATGTATGTATGTATGTATTTGTATATATAGATATGTGTGTGTATATATATATATATATATATGTGTGTGTTTGTATGTATGTTATATTTTTTTCTTTTTTTCTGTAACCTATATATAGGCTTAACCTTTTTATGTACTTCAGTGTTCCTGAGGATGTCATTAGACGAAAGCGCTTGAGCACCATTTTGTGTTTCCTTTCCTTCGTGGTTTTATTCATCATAAATATTTTTCACGTGTTACTTTCGTGAAATAATTTTCATATATATATATATATATATATATATATATATATATATATATATATATGCATGAAGTAGGAGCCAAGGGCGAGCGCAAGCAAATATGCACCCTTCCACCCGATAGAAGAAGGGGAGAGCCGGAATCACGTTCCAGGGTTTTCGAGATGCTGGGACACTCTGCGTATGAAAGATTGGAGGTGTAGGCAGGTGGAAAGATGGGATGAGGAAGAGTGTTCCAGGATGTGTCGAAAGTCTGGTACTGCAAACTCCTTAAAGGAAGAGGCATGCAGTTAGAGAGTTCAGAAGAGCAATGTCCGTCATAATAACGATTAGTAAAAGAGAATGAGGCGACATGCGGCGAAGAGAGAGGAGTAAAGGCAGTAAGTAAGAAGCGGGGAAGTGATGAGACGAAAAGCCTTTGAATCCATTTCCACCCGGTCAAGTAGAGCTGTGTGAGTTCAGCCACCCTATACACGGAAGCGTACTGCATACGGGGGCAGACAAGGCCCCTGTACAGAGATAGCAACTGAGGGGGATGAAAAAACTTTGGAGCGGGTACAACACACCTAACCTCTTAGACTCGTTTTAGAAAGTATATGTGATCTTTCGAGTAAAGTATATATATACACATAACTTTGTAGTAGTAGTTCCTCGTGCCTATCTCTCATTGTGCGAAAGTCAGGCGCGTGGCCCCCACTCGAAAATTGTCTTGATAAAAGAAAGAGTTACTTTCTCGAGCTCTCCATCTCGTACAGTGAGGTACATCCGGCCATCTGGGATTGATCTGAGCGAGGTATCTAATCTGGGTATCTAAATTTATGAAGACTTCACATCGATACCATTCATGTTCCGAGTTTCTTGAGCAAATAGTTAAATATTTTTGGGCTTCTGACGAGAAAACTATTTTCCTTCAGGCTTGAGATGTTCTTTGGCTAGACTTTAGTTTGGGAACACTACACATTCTACCTTTCCTATTTTTCTATGTTGTTTTGATGGTCATAAGGTTCTGTTGGAATGGAAACTAGTGTGTCTGTTACTTTCTATATGCAAATATTAAGGTGTAGCTCTCTCTCTCTTCTGCTTCTTTCCAACAAACACAGCTTTAATTTACGTAATTTTTCCCAGTAGTTTAGTTTTTTGCAGCCACTGATCTTCCCTGTGAAATTCTTACGACTAATTTTCTTTTCCTTCTATGGGGACATTAAGATTGAGCAATGAGCAGTATTCCAGTAGGGTTTTCAGCAAGGGCATCATTACATTCTTGTCACCTCTTCTGAAAGTTATCATATGTGTCTAGTTATATTTTTGCTTTGTTCATTATCATCTTATTTATGCCTCAAATTTCGCATTGTCAGTCATTATAACCCAAAATATTTTGATCTTGAGTTCTCCGAATTGCTTATTCATTTCGAAATTTCAGTTCCTAATTTTTTCCTTATCTTTAAGAGCTGAAAATTTTCGGTGTTAACTTCATAGTGTTACCTTCTAACCACCTAAAGCTTTGAATGGTGTTCGTTTGCAAGGATTCTACAGGGTAAGCGAAAGGTCCTTGTGCACCTGCAAGAAGTGTAGTGAACCTGTACCTGCACTGTGCTGAAAGTGGACAGGTGCACAGGGACTTTTCGCTCACCCTGTATATCATCTAGAGTTACGATTTTCCGTTAATTTTTGTATCATCAGTAAAAGATGTTTTTCTGCTATTATTGATTACTTTATTGTCAGTATTAGTTGCATGATTCTCTCTCTCTCCTCTCTCTCCTCCTCTTCTCTCTTCTCTCTCTCTCTCTCTCCTCTGTATATACTGTATATAAACCGAGAAAACGTTTTTTAAATGAAGTACTTGTAAGTAATTTCAAACTGAATACTATTAGCAAACTTAACAGGTTTAACAACCAACCAAATAACAAAGCATTAAAAATACCTGAATATTATCTCAACAAAAGCAACAATAAGCCGCTTATTCATTAAAAAGAAATAAATTAAAATGAACAGAAATTAACATTTTAAAAGAGACCCAAAAGTCCACTTAAAGAAAAAAGACAAAAAAAAAACTGGAAAAAAAAAAGAAAAACCCTTCTTTTCTTCTTCCCCCTCCTCCTCCTTTGTCTCTATCTATATAAATAAAGGTTTTTCTTATCCTTTCCGCTAAAAACCATTTTTAATCCTACATTGAGCAACAATTTCACCTTTTCCGCACCGACAATACCCTTCCATTATCGTCAAAATGTTGGAAATAGAAAAGTTGATTAAGTTTTCAACGGTCTGAGAATTACTCCTCTTTAAAGCTGACTTCACTCCCAACTTCTTCCAGTGCGATACAGTAACATTTTGCCTCCCGAGCGAACTCTCCTTTACCAATGAAATGAGTTCACGGATGAACAGCAATTTCGTGTAGAATAAAGTCATATTGCTACGTTTCGGCTACCTTTTATAAGTGATTATTCCGAGTGGAAGGGACAATAAGTGTATTTCTGAACGATTACAATTTTATAAACATTTAACTTATATATATATATTATACATATATGAGAGAGAGAGAGAGAGAGAGAGAGAGAGAGTTGTAATGGCTCCTGAATTATTTCATTAAAAGTTAATGGGCTTATAAAATATATTTGAACCATTTTATTGCTAACTTTATACGAGTATATATATATATATATAATTCTTTTAATTATATAATTTGGCATATAGAAATTATATAATTTCGGAATAAAATTATCCACTAACAAAATTTCTATGGAGTAAATTTTGGAAATAAAAACAAGAGAGTCCATTTGACAAGCTTTCTAGACACTAAGTGCTCTTAAATCTTCCTCAAAAGCTTTCTACGTTTCTGACCTTCCAGGTCTTCTTTAGCTTTTCCAAGCCTTTCTAGGGCTTTCCACGCCTTTGAAGTCCTTATTTACCTTTCGTAGACCTTCTCACCTGTACTTATTTTATTTGAAATAAGGGTGCAAAATACGAAGGGATAATTATAATGTTACACGTAAATTAAACAATTCTGACACACACACACACACACACACACACACACACACACACTTACGTGCATACATACATGCATATATATATATATATATATATATTCCCCAGACATAGGCACGTTTACTAAACATTTATATATGTTTATATCTATAAATGTCCTTAAATCGTTTGGTAATGAAACAGAAGAATTGGGAAGATATAAATATTCGCGTCTACTGAACTCCGTGAGCTTTAAATTATTTTTAAATTTTTACAGTAAACCAAACTTAACCTGACCTAAGCGACGGTGCCTAAAAAGGGATCTTGCCCCGTAGTGTTAAACACCCAGTCATCTATTATTATCGTTCTCAACTTGTATAAGTATCAGCTCTTACTTTGTTTTCCTTTGTTACTCATAAAACCTTTCTTCCAACCTATATCTGTCAACTTCCCTTTCTCCAAAAATTTTAAACTACTGAAATGCTCAAACTGTTAATTGGCTCTGCCCGCGTGAGGAGCAGGCCGGAGATATTGTTTTCGGTCGCGCGCGCGCGCGCGCGTGTGTGTGTGTGTGTGTGTGTGTGTGTGTGTGTGTGTGTGTAAGATAATTTTTAAACCGTCCAATCGTTTGAGAGTTTTGCGGGCAGAGGTTTGCATCTCCTGATGCCTTTTTATTTAATTTATAAAATTACTCACTCCAGGTATATTGTATATTGTTACAAACACACCTGACCAGCCAGCAGCTGTAGCTCAGTTGGTAACACTCTCTCTATAAGCGAAGTAAAGACAATTAAGACAATTAGGTCGTGGGTTTGATTCCCGATGGTGCTAGTTAATAATGATCCAAGAGTTAGCGCCATGGGTGGCGTTCTTCTGGCGTGAACGTTATTCCAGTGCAAATTGTGCCAGTTTCTGGCCCCCCTCCCCTCATTGATTATGTATTCCACACCTGCCCCTGATTGTATATATGTTACAGAGAATCTGTGTAACTAGAGATTTCATGAAATCCCTAAAATGTTCAGGGATTTCATGTAAGGTTAAGTCGTGATATTTTCGTTAGTTTTAACATATATATACACGTTATGTATGTACTGTTTATGTTTTCCAATTCCTTTATATTTACGTAATTAAGAGAAACTAACCTAACCCAGAGTTGCCAACATGGATATATGGAAAACCAGGAAATCAAGGACGAAAAACAGTATGATCGAGGTATTACTGAAAACCACCAATATTTTAGTACAGAATAACGTACACAAGCATACCTTTCACGCGTATTCTTTATAATGTTCTTAGTAGCTGCTAATTAGTGACAAACCAGTGACAAAGTTACTCGTTTAACACGTTACATTAATTATTCCCAAATTAAAACGCGGATATATCTTACGCATACACGAAGACTGAAGACGGTATGACGTACGGCGCGAGTAAACGGCTTTTTTTAAACGGTTTAGTTTGAATGAAATAAATAACTTAAGATACTGGATTTATCATGAAAAACGGAAACACGGAATTTGATAGTAAAAATCTAGAAAATTCCCAGAAAATTGACTAGTTGACATGTATGATAAGCTAAAATATATATAAACTGACCTATGTCCTTATAAGAAAAGTTTCTCGAACCACTTTAAACGATCAAGACTGTTGCGCATTTAAGAAACCTTAATTATGACTTTGTTAATTTATTAACCTTAGGAATACATTAAATATACTTCACTTTCTTCTTGAGAAATCAAGACTGTAGTAGGAGATCCCAAACACAAACTCTCAATACAGTCATGTTCATCTGTCCCAGTTCGGCAAATGCAAGATTGTAAACACACACACACACACACACACAACACACACACACACACACACACACACACAGAGAGAGAGAGAGAGATATTTTTTGAAAAATTCAATAAAATTGGCTATTATTCATATACAGGAATATTCTTCGCTTTTCGTTTTTCTTTTTTTACAAGTAAAAATGTGGAAGGAAAGTTATTGGAGGAAAATTTTTATAATTTAATAACAGAGAGTATATATATATATATATATATAGATAGATAGATAGATAGATAGATAGATTTATTTTTTTTACATTTTAAATTGTTTATTAAACAATGGCCAGTGATTGGAAATCGAGGTTCGTAGGGTTTGATTTTGAAAAAAGGGCGTACAACTGGTCAGTGCAAGTTTACAGAAATCATCATCAAATAGTCTTACACTACGTGATGCGCCTCTGTAGTGTAGTGGTTAGCGTCGCTGACTACGAATCCACCTGCCCCATGTTCGGTTCCCGGTGAAAGCGGACGGCGCGCTGTTACCCGGCTGTTCAGTGTTCATCCTTCCAGAAAAAATAGATTGGTCGATAAATGGATACCCTGGTTAGCCTAGTGGTTAAGACGATGGCCCTCATCGGGAGGTCGTGAAACCGAGTCTGGGAAAAAGGCTTTGTATTTACTGACCACCCGTGTAGGTCCAAGGTGGAGCAACAAGTTTGACCTTCGTCGGAATGAACAATTCGGCGGAAGCAAAAGCCAAAGTTAACGAAAGTTATGTATACTGAACATGCCACTGCGAATAGAGTAATTATTAGTTTCATGAATATATGGAAAAGGACTGTTTAAGCAATGCATGGACGCTCAAAGCCTTTTTAGGAAGAACATTTGTGTTGTAAAAGTGATTATCGGAAAATGATTCTAGACAGACTGGAACAAGCTCAGTGGAAGGCATACGAGCATCTATATTCTATAAGAATCACCAGGCACTATCTTCATAACTCGAGTTATAATGTTGAGCAGGTGTCGCAACCACTGGTACGGTACACAAACGCAATATGAAAAGCAAATGTCAGTGAGCAACAAATACTGCTTCATCCAACGGACTTTTGGAAATCTATTTTTTCAGACGAGTCCGGCCTCATAGCCGCGTATGGTTCTTTGGCGTCATGACAAGAATGTTCATGCCACACCCGTAAACCATCGCAAACACTGGAGGAGTGTCTGTTTTGGTTTGGGGAGCGATTTGATCCGAAGGACGAAAATAAATAAACAGTTCCTTTTTAGGAACTGAATAATGCCAAGTACATGAACCTCTACAAGAAGGACTCCTCTCTGTTTCTGACAGTGGTCAAGTATCTGGAAAGAATGGCCTTTTATGGAAAATGGTGCTCCAGCTCTCACTGCCCGCACATACGAGATGGAGGGCAGCCAAGACATCTCCGAAGTTAGCTACGCATGCATAGCCTGCCAGTCGCCAGATATGAATCAAATTAAGTATGTCTAGGATATCTTGAACAAATTTCTAAGAATGAATCGGTGTAAACCAACTTCAAAAGGTTGTGATCAGTGTTCCCAGACAAGAATAAAACGCATTACCACAAACCAAGATTGCAAAACTCAATGAAGACAATATACAATAACATTTCTGCTTAGCATAAGGCAAGTGAATTGTCTACTAAACACTATACAATATTAATCACATATTTATATTACCTGTGCTATGCTCACAATTGTATAAAGTATAATTAATATATATCTTTAAATATGGATGCTTATTTACTTTCATTATATGATGAAAATAACTACGAAGAGAAAAGGAAACACAGAATGGTGCTCAAGCGCTTCGTCTAATGACATCCTCAGGAACAGTGAGGATGTCATGAGACGAAAGCGCTTGAGCACCATTCTGTGTTTCCTTTTTCCTTCGTGGTTATTTTTCATCATAAATATTATTCACGTATTACTTTCGTGAAATAATTTTCACTTTCAATATATATATAATATATATATATATATAGATATATATATATATACACACACACACACACCAGTTTTTTCATGGTGTCAGGGTATGAACACAATAAGTGGCCAACCTAACCCAGAAGACAGCAGGCGGGAGCGAACCAGAGCCTCACCGCTTAGAGTCGGCCAGCGTAACTACTCAGCTACCTGGCACTTTAATATATATATATTATCTATATCGTAAAGAACGACGCGTGTATAGGAGATATTCCGCGCAAGACGAGAGAGAGAGAACTAAAGAAATGAAAAAATGAGGTAACCACCCGGGAATCGAACCCGGGATCTTCCGATTGCCGGTCAGATGCGATACCATTACACCATGGGCCTCACTCTTCCAAATGCCGTAATTCTTCTACATACTCGCAGATCCCGGGTTCGATTCCCGGGTGGTTACCTCATTTTTTCATTTGTTTCGTTCTCTCTTCTCGTCTTGCGCGGAATATCTCCTATACAAGCGTCGTTCTTTACGTTATTTATACTGCGTGTTCTTTGCAGTTGAATGTATATATATATATATATATATATATATATATATATATATATTTGAAATCTTAGTAAAATAATGATTATTTGAACGTTAAAAATTTCTTGGAAATATGAAACTAATTTCCAAGAAATACAGAAATTCGTCTGAAGTGATTTTGGAAAATTCATTTGATGAACATTTTGGAATTTTATTTTAATTTTTTTTTTCAAATGGAAATTGTTCATTTTTCTTAAAGAAAAAAAATGGAAATTATTAAAATTCATTTTATTGTTCATTCGGATCCGCCCGAATTGTTTATTTTGACGAAGGTCAAGCTTTTCACTCCACCTTAGACCTACAGTTTAACGTGGAATCCAAACCACGCCCCACCAGCAGCCCAGAGTCTTAACCACTAGGCCACCCAGGGTACCCATTTACCTACCAACCAATTTTTTTTAATGAGTGGAAGGATGAACAGCTGAGTTTTGCTGCGCGCTGGCTACTGTCACTGGGTCTCGAACCCGGGGCTGATGGATTTGTAGTCAGCGACGCTAACCACTTCACGTCTAAGATAGAGGAAACGGAAGGTGAAGACTACTGGTCTCGACTACAATCCCTGGAACTCTACTCTCTCGAAAGAAGGCACGAGCGGTACACAATAATATACATATGGAAAATACTTGAGGGCTCCGTCCCTAACCTTGGAAATGAAATAGAAACAAACTGGAATGAGAGAAAAGACAGATTTTGTACGGTCCCAGCTGCGGTGGGACAAGGGGCCGTGAAAACGAGGATGGAAAATACCCTCAGAATACGAGGCCCAAAGCTTTTCAATGCCCTACCGAGAGAAGTAAGGAATCTCCAGCACACCGACCTGTATAACTTCAAGAACCAGCTGGACAGATTCCTGTGCAAAGTCCCTGACCAGCCATGTGTGGCTGGCTACGAGGGCAGGAGGAGATCAGACAGCAATTCCCTCCTTCTCTAAATCCCGCAAATGAGACGGGATGCTGCAGAGGGGTCGACCGCAGGTCGATCCTGAACCGTTGTTCAAACTCCCTAAAGTAGGTATATCCTAAAGTAATATATATATATATACACACATATATATATATATATATATAATATATATATATATATATATATATATATAATATATATATACATAAACTTTCGGTCAAATATATATATATATATATATATATATATATATAATCTTCACGAATAAGATAAGCTGTATGACGAAGAAAGCTTTGAAACTGCGCACTGCGCAGGCAACCGCAGTCCGCAACAGTGTTCCCGCCTGGCACGCGAGTTTCAAAGCTTCCTTTAAGTAACTATGTTTCATTCCAGTTTTCTATTATGTATAACGAATATTTCCATCCTTGAAATTGTGTGGTTCAGACAAAGCTGTTGATTAATATAAAACACCAAAATGTTATTTGGTTAACCCAAAAAACTCGCCATTTTACTTTACATTTTGTTGTTGCCAAGTCAGACGATCGTATTTAATCTTTGAACGGATTAAATACATACCTTTAACGAACTAATTAGCATTTTTTTTGTCTATTTTTCAAGTTTGTTTTTTTTACTTAATCTAATCTGGAATAATGTGTATATGAATATGTATACAGGGTGTTCCATAAGTCCGGTCTCGTAGGAAAATTTATTTTAAGTTAAATTCACCAAAGTAATACAGTGGAATTAAAACAAATGTTCAAATTTATGTCTTGTTTTAGGACCTTTTTTTTTTTGTTGCAGGTAGAGGCCTCCGGAGGCCTTTTCCTCACGAGTGTAACTCGCTTCCATATTAGCTGTTGTTTGTTATTCTACCTACAACCAAAAAAAAAAGGTCTCAAAACAAAACATCAATTTGAACATTTGTTTTCAGTTATAATGAATCACTTTCGTAAACTTAATTTAAAATATATTTTCCTATGAGACCGGACTTATGGGACACCCTGTATATTTTTAAGATTTAATCTACGCTAAAACAAACGACAAAAAAAAATCTATTATCAAAAATACAAAATACAGTATGTCTACCACATAATTGAGTATATCAATTTTAAAAGCCTCAGTGGTGTAGTGGTTAGCGTCCCTGACTACGAATCTATCGGGGCCCCGGGATCGAGACTAGGTGACGGCAGGCGGCGCGCACCAAAACCTGCTGTTCATCCTTCCAGACAAAGAAATTGGTTGGTAGATAAATGGGTACCCCTGGGTAACCTAGTGGTTAAGACGCTGGGCTGCTAGCGGTGGGGCGTGGTTGGGATTCCACGTTGAACTATAGACATAAGGTGGAGAAACAAGCTTGACCTTCGTCCGAATGAACAATTCGGGCGGAAGCAAAACCAAGGTTAACCATTAAATAGATTAAGAGAATATCATAACATCATTTATAGAATAATTTGGCATTTAGGTTCGATTTTGTATTCAATGGTCAGTATCGTAGCGAAAGTATCCTTATCTGCACACAGGGTTGCCAAAAGTAAATAGACACCTTTGGTTTTTTTTTCCATTATGTTTGATTTGATAATAAAAGTCAATAAATAATAATAATAAATTTATTGAGTCAATATATTTAGAATCGTGCTGCCTTTCCCTCTGCATTACGTAAAATTAACACTTTCTGACATTCGAGTGATGAGCTTTGCCATTTGCTCTCGAGGACAAACATCATGGTGGTCTATTTATTTTTGTCAACCCCCTCCATATATGCCACTGGGAAGCACGACTACTTTCCAGGCTGAAATTCACTCAAATAAAGTAAAAGAAAATTTTAAATTTGTTTATTGTCCATAATAATATAAAGGAAATCATTTACTAACGAGAATTTCCGCGTTTTTCGGCGTCTGGATGGGGTGGCACAAATGATACGAGACGTCGCACGCACTTATATACATTTATAAACATTTTCGATAACTAGAATCATTCGTTTGTCTCCCCTCAGCCCTTATGTAACTGATGCCAACCAGTTCCCCTCACACGAATGATTTCATTCTACGTGTCAGATAAGAATTTGAGAAGAGAGAGAGAGAGAGAGAGAGAGAGAGAGAGCAATTAAAAAAGACATATCAAACGAAATAATACAAGGTTGAAATCGTCCTTATTTGATATTCTTTTACACAAATAGAAAGTAGAAATTCCTTTCCAACAAATTATATATCGTCTAAATGTTAATTTTATTTGATTTTAAATTTCATTCTGTCCACTTTTTTTTTCATTTGAATTAAAAATGTAACGAGTGGTGTGAATGGATTCTGAAAGATTTTATTTCCAAACCTTTTTTCAGTCTCCTCGACTTACACTGTCTAACTTCCGTAAAGTGATTGCATTTACCCATATGCAGGTATAGGTTCACTACACGTCTTGCAGGTGCACAGGGGCTTTTCGCTCACCCTGTATATACATAGGGCCCATATAATTTTTTCCTATCTACTTAGTACATGAAACGAATGTAATAAATATATAAACAGGGTGGTGCGCCTCGGTGTAGTGGTTAGCGTCACTGACTACGAATCCATCGGTCGCGGGATCGAGACCCGGTGACGGCAGCCGGCGCGAAGCAAAACCCAGCTGTTTATCCTTCCTCACAATAAAGAAAGTGGTTGGTAGAAAAATGGGTACCCTGGGTAGCCTAGTGGTTAAGACGCTAGGGTGCTGGTGGGGCGTGATTCAGATTCCACTTTAAACTGTAGGTCTAAGGTGGAGTGAAAAGTTTGACCTTCGTCAGAATGAACAATTCGGGTGGAAGCAAACCAAAGGTTAATCAAAAGTACAGTATATCTAAGATATTAAATGGTTGCAAATTTGCACCAGAAAACCAGTGCTAAGAGAATAGTATAACCAACTTATTAATTACATGATTCAGTTTTCATAATGTATGGTCTGTTTTCTATTTAATAAATATTATACAGGGTGATCGAAAAGTCACTGTTCGAAAAGACAACTGTAAATTGAAAGCTTCTGAAATAACTACAAATTAACAAATAAATAAAATATATATATATATATATATATATATTATATATATATATATATATATATATATATATCGACGTTTTCATACTACTAAAACAATGTGCTCCTGAAGGGAATAAATCCATAATAAGAAATTAATTTATTAGTAGAGTTCGAATTTATTAGTATAGTCTGAAAGTTCGTCCCTCCAATAAATTCATTTCCTATCGTCTCTATTCCTTTAATTCAATTTCTATTTTTCTATTAATTAACAACATTCACTTAACAAATTGATCTTCCCAATAATCCCCCAATGAAAGTCGAAACACGACTTTGGTCCCGTTATAAACTGTCGTTTTTGGAGCTTATCTGTGCCTTCTGAAAAGTAATTCCTAATCTTCGTACAAAAATTTTAAAAGGAAATTTGTACAGCGTTATATTTATAGTTGTAGGATTCCGATAGCCGGATCTAATGAGTGTACAGTATACAGCAGTGGTTCTTAACCCCTGGGTCGCGACCCAAAATTAGATCGCGAGCCATTTTGATTGGGTCATTAAATTATCGTATATTTATGTTATCTCTAATCATTTTACCATTATTTATTTTATTATCTATTACGAGTGGACTGTTTGAAGGTATGGGTCGCCGAGCTAGACCCGCGACCAGAATTTGGGTCGCAGCCTAAAATGGTTAAGAACTTGTATACAGGAATTAAGTTAGGCCGTGCGGGGTTTGAAACCAGTGAGAAATGAATAACAGTATTTTGCTGCATACGAAATTTGTCCGGTTGTAGAAAGAAGTTCAGCAAAAGATAAAATTTGCTCACAGGAATCCGCCCCCCCCAATTACTAAGCATAATTTTTTTTTAATAAACTCTCTTTTTTACATAAAGTAAAGATAAAAATTAAATGAAATTAACGTTTTAAATTTTTTTTGGCAAACTTTTTTCCTCAAGTTCCATCAGTTACCAAAGTCATACTTTGGCCAACACCCAAGCCTTACCTTGCCAGTACCCGTAGTTCAGTGGGTAACAACGTTTCCCTTTAAACGAAATGAAGACACTGAGATCCCGACGGTGCTGGTTAATAATCCAGAATTTTGCGCAATGGGCCGCAGAAACGTGTGTGTGTGTGTGTGTGTGTGTGTGTGTGAGAGAGAGAGAGAGAGAGAGAGAGAGAGAGAGAAGTTTTTAATTATTCCTCCCAATTGTATTCATTTTCTGTGCTTTTAAAATCTCATGTTATTACAGACCCCAGAAAACACTCGAGCAAGCAAAGACCGACTGTGATGGCACTTCTTCAGTTATTGGCACTCTTTTCTCACTATTTCTGATACATACAGACTACGGAATTCATAATTTAAATTTGTAATACTCTCTCTCTCTCTCTCTCTCTCTCTCTCTCTCTCTCTCTCTCTCTATATATATATATATATATATATATATATTAGAATACGCTGATAACGCGAAAAACAGCAAAACCTACAGGACAGTTATTTTTCATTACGTGGATCAAGACTCGAAATAGCGTGGCATTTTTTTTTTTTTAAGCTAAAAGATCAAAATAAAGCCAGGCCCCCAGCATCCGTCAGCAGAACTTGAGATTGTAAGTGACGAGTTGCGTAACGTGACGCTCTCAACCAACCAGAGTGTCAAACTGTATGCGTTCAATTATTATTAAATTTTATTTATAGGTCAAAGTATAAAATAGTATAATGTTTGGTATTCCCTCAATGTCTTCCCATTTCATTTTTCACCCAAAGGAGGCATTTTCAAATCGGTCTATTCCCAAATCATTCTCATCCACGACTTTCCCACTTTGGTCCGGGTTAGGTTTGGTTAAGATAGGTTGGATTAGGTTAGGTTTAGTTAATTAGGTTAGATTAGATTAAGGTCGGTTAGGAAATATTAACTGTTCTCATTTGGCTCCTTTCAGCGAATGGGAATGGAGTAATATCGTTTCTCTAATCAAGAAACACTTCTCAAATACGGATTTTAAACTTTTGTACATTTTCACTCGCGGACCACGGATGAGAGCGGGAATAACAGTGAGTGTGAAGTAATTTGATATTATTCTAATATTTTGGTAAAACAGTATGATATTTTGGGGGATCTTCGGAACCTAACTTTTTTTTCCTAAATGATTTTTAACAATAGATAACACGAACCGCGATGTCGTGGGCATCTCTCAGAACGTAATCCCGCGTTATTACCCTATTCTAATATATATATATATATATATATATATATACACACTTGGTTAACCTCGGTTTAGCTTCCGACCGAATTGTTCATTCTGACAAAGGTCAAACTTGTCACTCCACCTTAGACCTACAGTTTAACGTGGAATCCGAATCACGCCCCACCAGCACCAATATATATATATATATATATATATATACTCTTGAACATATTAATTGCATCACGTACACAAATTATCAAATATACACACTAAATGTATTCTAGCAGTGATGCTATGATCCAGGTAGTGTTTTGTTATACAGAGAATGGGTACCAACTACTAATTAACGATAAGTTCGATTGCGTATGCGCAGCACCTACAGCCAATCGACAAGTTCTACGAGACCAACTATACCAGCTTCAGCATAGCAGCATACCAGCAGAACATTAAGTATCAAGGTGGGTCATGAATATGATTCCTCGTAAGCGTTCTAAAATAATTACTTGGCTGACCACACCCCTAAAAAGCCAGAGAGAGATCGCAAATTTGTGGTGTTAATCAGAGCACAGTGTCCAGAATCTTGAAGAAACGTGAATCATCTGGGAGCACATCACCCAAATGAAGAGAGAGATGTGGAAGAAAACGAAAAACATCTGCTCGTGATGATCGATTTCTTCTTCGTCAAAGTAAAAAGTATCCTAGGAAGACCAGCAATGCCTTAGAAAAGATCTTTCTGCCGTTGGAGTAATAGTTAGTTCAAGCACTTTCCGCCGCCGGTTGATTGCTAGTGGAAGATTCGCGAGAAGGCCAATAAAAGAGCAGCTTCTAACGCTTCAAATGAAAAATAAAAGGTTAGATTGGGCTAAAAAGTACAAAAATATAACAAGAGGAGAGTAGAGCAAGGTCATTTTTACAGATGAGTCATTTCTTTGGCAAGGGCAGCGAAGTCAGCACGTGCGTCGGTCGGTGGGTAAACCATTGAGAGAGTGTTGTGTGGATCAATGTGTAAAATGTCCTCCAAAGATGATGTTCTGAGACTCCTTCAGCTATTATGGCCTCGGTTCACTACATCCTGTTGAAGTAGTGATGAGATCTCTTCAGTATAATGAAAGAAATTTGATTCCCAAGACTATGAAGGTTTCTGAATGGAGATGATGTTTTCCAACAAGACTTAGCACCATATCACTCTTCAAAAGTTATGACCAGGTTTTTTAGGTTTTTGAAAGAAAACATTCAAGTGTTAGATTGTATGACAATGACGATGATGATACAGGCAATAATTACAGTGTGGTGTAGAGATGAACAAATTGCAAAAGACTTAGTAGATTCAATGCGAAACCGTGTTCAACAAGAGATAAAAAATGGTGGTGGTCAAATCATGTTCAAGAATTACAAGTGGCATTGTTAAGATATTTATAAAAATTGGATATATTCATATTATCTTTTGTCCCATTTTTCTTGTTGATGCAATTAATATGCACAAGGATAATATATACAGTATATATACAGCGTGTTTCAAAATGACCCTACCAAAAACATTTGCCGTTTTATTTTTATAGGTATCGGAAAAATTCAAAGGGGTTTCAAAATGCAAAAAGTTCGTAAATAAAGATTTTTAAACAAAGTGTGTGATTAAGTACAAAATTTTTAAAATGAAGCTAATGCGCACATTTGTACTGTACTGTACTTAAAATATTACAATTTTTAGCCATTAAATGAGTAGGCTACGTTCCATAGGGGCTGTCATTTTCAATTAAGGCCTAATAACCTGTTGCTACTCTATAGTACATTCAAAGCTTCATCTCTCTGTTCATTCCATTCCCTTGTTTTTGAAAGTGAATAATAATAATAATTATTCGTTTTGTTTAACCTCCTTCGCAACATCTAAGGTCATATGACCGTCTCCCATCCAACTACTATCCAACCCAATGTCGCTGAACTTCGCTAATCAACGGGAAGCGGTGCTACGACATTGGCTACGTAGCCCTTGAAAGTGAATAAGATGGTAATTCCAAGAGAGAAGGCAAAAATTGTTACATTTCTGCATGAAAGGGACTCAGTTGTTGCTGCTCAAAAACACTTTCAACGTAAAATGAACAAGAATAGAAGATAACATTCGATGATGAGTTGATCAAATTGAGAAAAATGGAACTGTACTGAAGAGAAATCTCACGGAAGGCCGAACAAATCTCTCAGAAGGATGAATACAGTTAGTGAAGCATTTATTAAAAGCTCTGAGAAGTCAATTAGGACAGGAGAGGCCGAGTTGAACATACCGCGCTCCTTTGTCCATAGAATCCTTCATAAATAATTGTATTTTAAAGCTTACAAAGTGTAGGTGCTCCAGCAACTTTTAGGGAAAGATTATGAAACCAGAATAAACACGTGCAATAATTTAGTTGAAAGGATGAAACCAAATAAACACTTTCTATCAAATCTCATTTTTAGTGACGAGGCTACATTCCATATTTCAAGCAAAGTAAACCGCTCTAACTGTAGGATTTGGAGTGAACACAACTCTCATGAACTCTATGAACGCGAGAGGGATTTCCCTAAAGTAAATGTCTGGTGTGCTTTGTCATTTTCTCGCATCTATGGACACTTTATTTTCTTAACAAACAAACTGTAACTGCTGATCCTTATCTAAAGATGCTAGAGAAGATTTTCAGTTCACAGTTGCAAGGAATTCCCTGCTTGTTACAAAGAACAACGTTCCAACAAGATGGCGTACCATCACATTTTACTCGAAACGTTGAAACATTTTTGAACGAAACATTTCTAGGGCGTTGGATTGGTAGGGGAGGACCTACAAAATGGCCTGCTCGCTCCCATAATTTATCCCCTTTAGAATTCTATCTTTGAGGCATTTTGAAAAAAAAGTCTACCATAACAAACCAAGATATGTTCAGGAGCTAAAACATCGTATCGTGATGGTGTCATGCCCATCCCTAAAGCTATGTTGCAAAATGTGTTTTCAGAATTCGAACGCAGACTAGGATTAATTATTATAGCTAATGTAGCTAATGATGGAAGACATGTACAAGTTTATCAATGAATTAAATAACTTATAACCCTTCAGAATATTATAATATTTCGATTTTGCTGCTATCTGAACTAATAAATATATAATTAAGACTTGACTTTCATATATTCATTATGGGGCACATCAAAGGAATACAAAGGACACCAAAGGAATACAAAGGAATACAAAGGACACCAAACAGCAACAGACAGGCTGGTCCCTACGAGGTTGTCTGTTTAGGGAAGAAGGTTAAAAGAAGTAAGAAAATGTAAAGACAAGTGAAAGTTTTAAAGCAAACCAAAGAATAGGGGGCTGAAATGAAGGAAATAAATTTAAAAATAAAGTAAAAATTTTAAACTGAAGAGAAGAGAACTCTACAATACAATTCTACAATACTTCTGCGCTCTAACAAATGCTTCTAACTTGGGGTTTAAGGGAAGATAAGCGTCTAGCCTCTTTTTAAAGGATTCGACCAAATTACTTTGAACTAAGTTGGCTGGCAATCCATTCCACAAATTAACTATACGATAGGAGAAAAAATGTTTAGGTTCATCAGAATTAAAATGTTTACCCACTAATTTGAGACCATTACCGCGAGTTCTATGTGCATTTCTGAAGGTGAAATATTTTCGTCGTCGATATTATCGAAACCTTTAATTATTTTAAACACCTCGATTAAATCTCGAATTCGTCTTTTTACAAGCGAGAATAAATTTAACGTTTCTAAACAGGCAATGTATGATTCGTTTCTAAGTTTAGGAATCATCTTAGTAGTCCGTCGCTGCACTCTCTCCATTCTGTCTGTGTCCTGTCGTAAACATGGGGACCCGAACTGAACTCAGTATTCCAGGTGGGGGCGTACTAAGGAATTATATAATGGTAGCACTGTTTTCTCCGACTGAAATTCAAATGATCTACCAATAAATCCTAAGATTTTATTTGCTTTTCTGACCGCTTCGATACATTGCTTACTCGGTTTAAGAGTCTCGGCAACAATAATACCTAAATCTTTATCTTCCATAACACTCGTTAGTGTCTTGTCTTAAATAAAATACTTTTTTTTAACATTGTTTCTACCGATATGCAACATTTTACATTTATCTATCATATATTAAAGTTTATTTGGCAAAATTTCTGCCCATTCGAGTAATTTATTAATATCTTCTTCAATCTGCAAACGTTCTGCCGCTAATTTTGTTTGTCCCCCTACGTAGACATCATCCGCAAATTTTGAAATTATACTCTTAATTCATATGCCTATGTCACTGATATAAATAGTAAAAAGAACTGGTCCCAGAATTGATCCTTGAGGCACGCCGCTAGTTACGCTTTTCCAGTCAGACGCTTTACCGTTAATGACCACTCTTTGTTTACGTCCACTTAGCCAATTTTCAATCCATCTGAGAAAATTACCATCAATTTCGTGAAAATGAAGTTTAGCTAATAATCTCCGGTGTGGCACTTTATCAACCACCTTTTGAAAATCGAAATATATAATATCTACTATTTTACTCTCGTCATATATATTTACAATATCATTAAAGAAATCGAGCAAATTAGTAAGACAAGAACGATTACGTCCAAAGCCGTATTGAGAATCTCTGATTAAATTATTAATTTCTAAGTGATTAACTATTTCATTCCGAACGATCGTCTTCATAAGCTTACCAACTACTGAAGTCAGACTAATGGGCAGTGTTGCGAGTAACGGCGTTACTAGTAACGCCGTTACCTAGCAATGTTACTTTTTTAGTAGCTGTAGCGGTAACGCTGTTACTTTTGAGATGTTGTAACGAAAATGGTAACGGCACTATTTTTTAGAGCGATTTCAATCGTTACTCGCTACTCGTTACTTTCAAACTGATCATTTGACTAGTATCATTTATTAGCTGCTAATTAGCTGTTAGCTCCTCTAAACGAGGAGGACTATCAGATGCCAATTTTGAAAAACTAGTGTTCCTGAAATCGGAAAAAAACACTCCTAAAAAATCTGCAAGATTAGTTTTTTTTGGACAGGCCATTTTTTTTTTATTTGAATTTGTTTTGATTTTTTTGTCATATGGAGAATAATTTGGTATTATTAAGGCTTTTTTCTCTTTAGTTTTTTCTTAAAAGTAACGGCAGCGGTAGCAGTAACGGTAACGCGTTAGGTTTTCATAGAAGTAACTGAACGTTACTTTTTTATCAATGTAACTTTTGCTCATGTTAAAGTTATTTGTAAGTTGGATAATAGCAGACTCAAGAATATTTCTATTAACAATGTTGCTAGAGTGAAACAAAACTGAAGCATTATTCCAATCAATACAGTGGGATAACTCTGACAAATGGATAAAAAGGGCACTGGACGACTGTCCCGTTCTAACGGAATATTGATGCTGTTTTACACGCGTGTGCAAATCCTTTCCCGTCTGACCAATGTAAAAGGAATCACTTGTTTACAACCAATTTTATAGATAATGCCTCGAATTATTGGTAGGACTATTTTTTACTATGATATTTTTCACAATATTGTTATATGAAAATACTACATTATTATCCAAAAGTTTAAGTACATTAACAATACCTCTGATTTTGGCTCTGAATTTCATTTAGGGGCCAACATGAGATAACCTAATATACATATTAATAAAAAACTTAACGCTATATGCTATATTTTTACGATGATTAGATAGCTTACGAATCAGCTTTATGGTTACGAATACATATAAAAGAGGAGGATGCGCGCGTCCGTTACCACGTGCTCTGGGGAAAACCTTTTAAAAGGAAAACGGAGAACGGAAACGCAAGCCGGCGAGATTTCGCGGTCGTTTACAAAAATTCTACGTTTCGTTACGTACGACTAGACATCTCTTAAACCCTCTTAATATATCATTTCTACGATCTTTAAAAGTGAATAAAACGCCATTAAGATGTCTTTTACGAGATCCTCGACGGCGCTATTCATCCATCATCGTAAAGAGGATTAGGAGGGGTTGCCATCTCTCTCTCTCTCATACACACACACACACACACACACACACACACACACCTCGCGTATGTAATTTGTTTCCTTTAAGCTTTATAACGCGTTGGGTGCCTAACGCCCTGTCAGGCGGAAGGGATTGGTTGGTAGTTGAAGGATGTTGAAGTGTAGTCCAGATGCCCAAGGATGTGTTAATTCGAAGGAATGTTTCAAAGGAACCTTTTTAAACATCCCTTTTTAGCGCTATTTTGAGCATCAAATTTTAAAATTCATTATTTTTAACACTGAATTCTGACATATATTTCTCACTCTCAACTAGCACGTGTGACACCAACTGCAAATAATATATAATATATATATATATATATATATATAATAAGGGCGCTGTTACTAGGCTGCAGAAGACAAGAAGTCTTTAAAGAACAACTAAAACTCGTCAAACGAAAAAAGTTCGTCAAAAAAATATTTTGGACCATCTATCTCATCCATCAGTGTAAAGTCAGGGCATCCTTCAGTACCCAGTTTTGTACTATGAAAGTGATATCGAGGTCACATCGGTCGTCAGAAGTGGGTATAGTGGTGGGGGTGGTAAAATCCAACCTTTACTTCAATTCACATCCATTTGACTGTACATAACTGAACGTACATTTATGAAAATTTCATCATAACTATTATTCACGTGTACTTTTGTGAAATAATATATTATATATATATATATATATATATATATATATATATATATATATATATATATTACACACAAGTTAAGCGGATACTCAATTCTGCCAGTTGAGGTTTAAGTTTTGTTTTTTGGCTGAAAATATAATAGTACCCCTTTTTCTTGATGTATTCAATCTGACGTGAATGCAACGAGTTTCCTGCGTATATTGAGGTTCTGAATATAGTAGGCTAGGTGTAGCTGTAAACCCTAGATCCTGTCCCAAAGTTTCCTATCTGCTTCGCAGATGGCTGTTGAGGGAAGCTATATTTTGGGGCCTCTTTGCGAGTGACCTGTTGCCTACGTTGGGCTAACATCATGAAAAAAAACTTTCATATTTGCCATTTACCATTACTTATTCGAACTATAGTGAATTTAATTGTCTCAGAAGTTTCTCGTTCCATGCACGGTCTGTGTGTAACATAAAACATCTCAGGGGACCATTCTGAGTTTTATCCCATATATATATATATATGTGTGTGTTAGCCCCTCCGTCTATGGCCTTGGGGGGTTCGAAGTTGAGGAAGGTTCTCGTTAGGTGGCAGCAACGGATTTGTTACTCTGGAATAGCTGGTACCATATAGGGAATGGCAGTAGTTTCTCTTATACTACTCTCCGATTTCTTCTTGTAGTGGATCGGAGGATTCTGTGGAGCTTACTAAATTCTCTGAAGCTTCACCGATTCTTCTTGTAACGTATCGAGAAATTATTTTTCTCTATTTAAGACTAAGTTCTCTGAAGAGAGCAAGGCTCAAAGGAGAAGATAAAGATATTCTCTTACTGTAGTTTACTGTTAAAATGTTACAGGCAATGCTCAGCCTCTAAGATAGATCAGATAAATCAGAATGAACACTGGAGAAATTTTACACACACACACATATATATACTTAAAATCTCATGACATCACTATTATTTAATGCTGACCTGTTTTTGTTTTTTTATTCTCAATAGGCTGAATTATTTTGCAAAATATTTAAAGACAAGGTAAATATTTTAGCTGTAGCAATGTCTAGACAGATAAGCAAGATGTTTGAAGATGAAGAATAATTTTATTTTAAACCGCATATTGACAGATCTGATGTTATCATGATCTGCCGAGTTAACTAAAAATGGAAATTGAAATATGCATTTTATTATGAATTACAATCAAGCATGCATATGAGCAAAAATTAAATGCTTAAAATTTCAAATTAAGTGTTAAGCAAGACATGACTTCATCTTTTACAACGAAGAGAGAATGTGTACAGAAAACGAACATTGCAGAATTTAACACGATTACATTATTAAGCTAGTCTAAAAAAAATGATTAAGTAAATTAAAAAGAAATAAATCACCAATTATTCAGCAAAAATAAAATAGAAAGAAAATGGAAAATTTATCCGAACTTGTGTCAGCGTTATGCGAGTTTGGACTCTATATGTAAAAATTATTATAAGAATATATGAATATAAGAATTATTCATTGTTAATTTATATATATATATATATATACACACACACTGAATTCTTTGTTTTTTAAGAGGAGGGGCGACAAGCTTGACCTTCATGAAATGAGGAATCATCGCACGGAACATTTCAAAGGTTGAAAGCTATATATATATATATATATATATATATATATATATATACAGGGTGGCTCAAAAGATACCTACCAACATTAACTTACATTTTCTCCGAAACGAATAAATAGAATTCCATGAAAATTTGCTGACGCACTATACTACTCACGCCATTTGTTTAATATCAGTTTTGGAGAGAATGTCATTGGTTTGGACTATCGAAGCACTATGGAAGTGGCATTGATTGATAGCCTATTCGCCTGATCTTAACCTGTGTGACTTCTTTTTGTGGGGATACTTCAAAGATAGAGTTTACCAGAGCAACCCAAAGACTTTGAAGGAGCTGAAATCATCGATTGAACGTCAAATCGTCGACATTCCGACAGAGGTTCTCCACAGCGTGGTATCAAATTTGGGAATGAGGTTGCGAAAAATCGTCGAAGTGGAGGGACAGCACATCGAACACATTGTCGTATAAATGGCTTGAGATGCTGATTTGAATGGCGTTTGAACTATCTTGTACTCTCAAACGTTTTGGTGAAATAAAGTCTTAAACTTGGTGGGTACCTTTTGGGCCACCCTGTGTGTGTGGTGTGTGTGTGTGTGTGTGTGTGTGTGTGTGGTATGTAATGATGGAGTTGTTTAACCTCCTTCGCAACATCTAAGGTCACATAACAGAGGGGGACCTACAGTTTTACTTGGAATCCGAACCACGGGTCGCTACATGGTCTGGGCGCAGAAGAAAGTCTCCGAGCCAATTAATATCCGAACCAATGTCGCTTAATTTCGCTGATCGACGGGAAGCGGTGGTACGACATTGGCTATGACGTAGCCCTCTCTCTCTCTCTCTCTCCTCTCTCTCTCTCTCTCTCTCTATATATATATATATATATATATATATATATATATAGGGGCGACAAGCTTGACCTTCGCGAAATGAGAAATCATCGCGCGGAACCTTTGTAAGGTTGTAAGGTTATATAAGAAAAGGTGAAGAAAATTTTTCGATTACTTTCAAGTTTATTACAACTCCTCTTCAGGGAATATAGAAACAACAGATATAGATACTTCGTATCTATATACCCTGAAAAGGAGTTGTAATAAACTCGAAAGTAAGCGGGGAATATATATATATATATATATATATATATATAATATATATATATATATATATGGAGTGAATTTCATACTTAAACACGTGAAAAGAGTGAGTGACTCAAGTGATTCAAAAATAAAAAATTATTCCAAGGCCTTTCGTGTATTCAGTGTACCCTGACGAGGTGTACTGTTGAATACACGAAAGCGCTTGGAATAATTTTTTCTTTTTCCTTGTGGGTTGCATCATAAGTCTTTCAGTATTCGTTTTAACGCTAAACGATATTCGTCAGTTCATAATGATATCAAAAGAATAAAAAACGTACAAAACCCTAAAATCGTTAATTAAAATACCAAACACGAAAGTAAAAAACAACACAAAAATTACAAAGCAATAAAACCATTATAATATCAGATCTTCTGACTGTAATAAACCTATCAAAATGTCAAGAAATGAAATTAACGTCTACTTACGAAGAACTTAAATTGCTATAAAGGTATAACTTAACTAACTTACTCGGGTAACACCACAGGTATATATTAATACCCATCACATTGTTCAATGAAGGTGGGAAACAGAAACCGACATAACGTTCACTCAGGTCAGACAAACGAGACCCATAACGATTACTATTTACATGCACCATCGGAAATCGAGCCCCCGATCTCAGTGTCTTCGCTTTATAGGGGAAAGGTGTTACTTAGGAGTTACGGGCGCTGGCATGAGTTAAGTAGAAGTAATAATTATTAGATGAGAAATATCAAAAGTAAGGTTATATTTAAGAGGACGTTTGAGGGAACGACATTTTCCCCTATTTACTGCTAATTGCTTTTGCCAAATTTAAAAAGCTATCCGACATTTTATGAGATATTCGCCTTTTTAATTCACTTCAGAGTAGCATTTCCTAAAGGATAAAATTTTATATTACGTTTTTATGATCATTTTGGCTTATTTGTAAGCCCCTGAAATGGTTCCTGCCTGAATGGTACTTCTGCTTGTACTTTATATGAGGTTGTAAGCACTAATATAAGGTTTCTTTCAAAAGTTGTGGAACCTGGGGCACGCTTACTGTAATGTACGTACCCCGATTTAGTAAATGATGATGATGATATATATATATATATATATATATATATATATATATATATATATATATATATATATATATAATATATAATATATATATATATATATACAGGGCGTCCCAAAAAAATGTATAACACTTTAACAGCTGATAGCTCATTGATGTTTCTTTCTTTCCAAGTTAAACCCATTAGAATTAATAATGGCAGTCAGACTAAGCTTTGAACAAAGAAATTCATTCTAAAATGCTACTGGAAGTGTGAAAACGCAGTTGAAGTGCAAAGACAGTTTAGGAGGGAGTTTCAAACAGATCCACCAACGCGACTTACCATCACTCGAATTAGAGATAAGTTTGAAGCCGATGGAACTGTTCAGAATGTCCACAAGAAGCGTTCCGGAAGACCACCGACATCGACAAGCCCCACAAAGCAAGAAAGAGTACTGGAAACGTATCACCAAAGTCCAAGAAAATCTGTGCGGCAAGCGAGTCGTGAGGTAGGAATTTCAGAATCGTCTGTCCAACGCATTTTGAAGCGCTGTCAATGGAAAAGTTACATTCCAAGATTAGTCCATGCTATTAATGAAGATGATGATGATGATCCGGACCGAAGAGTGGAGTATTGCGAGTGGTACTTGGCACGATGTGGATGTGGATTGGACGAAGGGGTTTCGTAGAATACCCTCCGCGTTCACCAGACCTCACACCACTAGACTTTTTTTTATGGGGATACTTAAAAGACAAAGTCTACGCTATAAAACCTGCAACAGTCGCTAAATTGAGAGCAGCCATTGAACGAGAATGCACACAAATACCAAACGAAATGTTTCGTGATGTTTGCGATTCCATTGCTTCGCGTTATCAGCAGTGCCTGACCAGAACGGACGTCAGTTTGAAAACAGGCGTTGACAAAACAATTAAATAATGTCTGTAGATTCTATTACATTTTGAAAATGAAATGTATTTAATAAACACTGCCTTTATAATTATTTAAAGTGTGTATACATTTTTTGGGACGCCCCTATATATATATATATATATATATATATATATATATATATATATATATATATATATATATATATATATATATATATATATATATATATATATATATATATATACGCCTTGGTGGTGTAGTGGTTAGCGTCGCTGACTACGAATCCGTCGGCCCCGGGATCGAGACCCGGTGACGGCAGGCGGCGCGCACCAAAACCCAGCTGTTCATCCTTCCACACTAAAAAAAAATTGGTTGGTAGATAAATGGGTACCCTGGGTAGCCCAGTGGTTAAGACGACGGGCTGCTGATGGGGCGTGGTTGGGATTCCACGTTAAACGGTAGGTTTAAGGTGGAGTGACAAGCTTGACCTTCTTCAGAATGAACAATTCGGGCGGAAGCAAAACCAAGGTTAACCAAGGTTAAATAAATGTTAAAAACGAAAAATTTTCAACCTCTCCTTCAAAGAATTGACATAATTAAAATAGTTATTAATTTCGAAATGCAAAATAACTCGTCTACATCATTTATTTAAGTACTAAAAATATTTAATATTAAACAAAAGACTATCAGTATCATTCAAACGCCAAAATTAATAATTTGTACATTTATTTTGCAATAAGTTAAGCATAAAAAGTAGAGCATAAAAAAAAAAAAACTCTTCATTGAAGTTATGAAAATATGATGCATAAGGATAATGACGATGATTTTCATTACCACACGAATGCAGTGTGTGTGTATATATATATATATATATATATATATATATATATATATAATTTGGTGTAAGTGTTTTTTTTTACATGTTAAAATACTGTAGGTTCTTTTCAGAATTAAGTTCCGAATTGGGGACCGCACAGACATTAACCGGGAACTTACTGTCTCAGTCAGTAGGTAACACCGTAGCTCAGTGGGTACATAGTTTCCTTAGAAGCGAAGTGAAGACACTGAGATCGGGGGTTCGAATCCCAATTATGCTGATAATAATGATAGAGGAGTTACAGCAATCGGCCGCATTAGTTGGCCTGAGCCCCGTGCCAGTTTTTAACCACCCTGACTAACTATTATTATTATATACCAAAAAAGGGAAGGCGTTCGACCCTTTTAAAAGACAGAACTTTCGACCAGCGAGACAAATTTTCGAGACGTTAAGAAATTTTTCTCGATTGAATATGTTCTCGACGAAGGTGTTTCGACATAAAATAACAAAGATGATGAAACAAAGTGATCTAAGCTAACCTACCAAAATTTGACCTAACCTGACCTACCAAAATTTGACCTAACCTAACCTACCAAAATTTAACCTAACCTAACCTTACCAAAATTTGATCTAACCTAACTTTAATTTACCTAATCTAACCCAACCAAATTTGGAGGAAGCGATTATAGACACCAATGGGGGACGTGGGGCGTGGGGGGACGTTAGGCGCGAGACGGGGAGTGTTGAAACTCCCGTTTCTCCTGTCGCTTTCCTTTTTAGCTGATCTTTGTCCGTGTCTTATCTACTCTGTGAGCAGTCCAGCATGCTCTCAAACACACTTCTCTCTCTATTCTTCACTACACATGCATACATTTTACACGCCACACAAATCTTTAAAAAAAATATATATATATATATATATATACTATATGTATAGAAACGACGTAAGTATAGAGGAGTGTTCTGCAACACGAGGAAGAGAAAATAACAAACAAATGAAAAAGTGTAGTGTTAGCACGTCTGACCGGCAATCGGAAGATCCTGGGTTCGTTTCCCGGGCGGGTGCCTTATTTTTCATTTGTTTGTTATTTCTCTTCCTCGTGTGCAGAACACTCCTCTATACTTACGTCGTTTTATACGTTAATATACTGCGCGGTCATTGCAGTTAAATGTATATATATATATATATATATATATGAAAATTATTTCACGAAAGTAACACGTGAAAAATATTTATGATGAATAAAACCACGAAGGAAAGGAAACACAAAAACGGTGCTCAAGCGCTTTCGTTCCTGAGGGATGTCATTAGACGAAAGCGCATGAGCACCGTTTGTGTTTCCTTTCCTTCGTGGTTTTATTCATCATATATACAGTATATATATATATTATATATATATAGTTATCGTGGGCCTCAGGGACCTTGATTTTGTCTCTCTTCTTCTTATGTAGGGGGCGGGGGGCATTTGCGCTGGCGCTCGCTTTGGCCCCGCCTTCCTACATAAGGAAAAACCTTTTAAAGTGTAGTAATTAAACATTTACTAGAAATTTACGTATAAAATATTTCTCTAAAACAGTTCTGGAAAAATTCTAGTTTAGTTTCCGTTCCATTGTTCAAATTGTAATACTCCTATATACTGTACATCTAGATTAACTGTACACTTACGTAGATATAAGTACCTTCACTCATTTTACGTACCACTTTCGTCAATACCTTACCAACAACGCAAGCAGTTAATTATAATAATTTGGAAATATTTAAAACAAAATGTCGCTTATTACGAAAAATATCTCATAACCCGCAATAGACTGTAATAAAAAATAGAGTTTCTTTTTATTACTTTTGTTTAAGCATAAATGATATATTTTAATTAAAAATTGAATGCAATCTTACCAAACTTTATTGGAAAAATGGTTTTCTCCACCCCTCCAAAACTATTCTGTTTTCCGTGTTTCTTCCCATTCTGTACGGCGGTGGCCCATCAGCTTTAGGGAACACTCACCAAAATCCATTTCCCGAGGAATGGAACAGCCAAAAATGCATTTAATATTTTATATTTTTTTTTTTTATTTTTATTTAATTATTTAATAATTTGATTTCACGGTAATTTGTTTTTGTTTTTTATTTTGAATAACAGAAAACGTGATGAAAGGAAATGAAAATAAAATAAAAGGTAGACTTAAAAGTTTGGTCATTAATGACTAAAAAAATAATATTCATGTGAATATATATATATATATATATATATATTGGAGATATTCTTGCCGGCGTTCGCTCCTGATCCCCTGCTTCCTGCATTATATATTATTTTTTATTATGTAGAAAGGAGGGGCCAAGGGCGTGTACCGCAAAAATGCCTCCCCCACCACATATATAAAGAAAAAGAGCCAAATCAGTCTTCGAGGCTGACAATGCCCTTTTTTTATATATAAATTTTGAAAAGATTGTGCAGCGCGTAAGAAGCAGTAGTGAAGAATGGATGAGAAGGGCGTGTTTGAGAGCATGCTGGACTGCTCACAGGGAAGATGAGACACGGAAAAAGATTAGCTAAAGAGGATAGGGAGGAGAAAGAAACGAGATTCCCAGCACTCTCTGTCTCCTGCTTAACGTCCCCCACCCCACCCCACCCCACCACAAAGTAGTTCCCTTGTCGACTGATGTCTCCAATCTCCTCCATCTCCATATATATATATATATATATATATATATATATATATATATATATATATATATATATATATATATCCAAAAGAGTTGAAACACCTTAACATTTTTTGGAGCGAGACGTATTATCAGAAATTACTTCTTACAACATCACTGATGTATTTTGAAAACTAATAATGAATTTAGCGACACTTTCACAATTTATGACCTTCCTCAAAGATTTGGTGTAATTATTATTTACTATAATTAGTTTTAATTTTAATTCTTTCGTTGAATTCTCTGAAGTTTTGCAGTATCTTGATAAGTGACATGAAATTCAATACATCACCGACACATCATTAATCAAAACCAGCGTGAGTTGTTTCATTTTACTTTATAAGCCAAACTTAAAAAGTTCTTAGGTAATGTAACCCTTTTTGCCAAAGCAAGTCTCGGGCATCATCTTAGAATCCTTTTTTTTTTTTCGTGCCTTGACTCACGTCACTGTCAGAGAGTTTTAAATGACATTAAATTTTGTTTTTTTCTTTTATTTCAAGCGTAGATTTTAAATCAAGCCTCACGAAAGTTAATTAAGTTATATATAGCTATGGCAAAAAGTTTTGCATCACCCTAGAAGAAGGGTTTCCAACCCCGGGGTAAATTACCCCAATGGGGTAATTTGTGTTTTTTGGTGGAGTAACGGAAGGACGGTTTCGGAGGTATACTAGACTAGAAATCAATTTTTGCCTTAAATTTAGAACCAAAAGGGATTTCCTACAAAAGAGGAATTCATTTCTTTGCGAGTGAGTCAAGATCTGCAAGTCTTATTCTCTTCTAAGGAGCTCTCATGCGTTTGTCATTTGTTATATACCCCGATACCATTTGTTCACAGGAGTAATCGAGGGCGTGAAAAGTTTGGTTCTAGGTAACGAAAGTTACCCAGAAGCCACTGCCTTGGGAACCACTGCCTTAGGAACCACTTTTTGAGAACCACTGCCTAAGAACATTTGAAATTTGGATGATAAAATCAAATGAGAAGCTACATGATACTTCATACCACTTTGCAGTTTGACTAAATATTCTTACCAAGAACCTGAAAGGACTGATAAAGTTTGACATATTAAAACTAATACAACAAATAATAACTACATCAAATGTTTCTGAGCAAGTTTACAAATGTTGACAAGTGTTACTAAATTCATTATCAGTAATAAAAATACATCAATGATACACAGGATGAACCACATAAAAGCGGCCCCAAGAAAATATTTCATATTTCTTTTTATGTGTAAACTTTATTTGGGGCTGCTTTTATGTGTGTGTGTGTGTCTCTCTCTCTGTCTCTGTCTGTCTCTATCTCTCTCTCTCTCTCTCTCTCTCTCTCGCCATTGGTACCTCCTCGGTATGGGCCGCAAGGCCTTTTGAGGTGCTTCTTTTCCTTGTAACTCCTTGTGACTCTCTCTCTCTCCTTATATATATATATATATATAAGGTGACGTGTATATATATATAATGTAAAAGTCACTAAAAAGAAACTTAATGACAACACAAAGGTATTATAAACACGAAGATGCGGTCTGTTCGTTTCATGGGTTGACCTAAGCAGCATGTATTTTTCCATCTGCAGCAGTCGTTGATTCTAATTTTTATTTGGTGATGAATCTAAAATGACTAATTGGTGATAAGGTTAAGTTGTCTAATTATTATATCAGTTAGGGTCTAATGTCTATGCTCTATAGCTTCTAAATTAGTAAATTAGAATTGAGTTGGTCGAGGTTGGTTGACGCTGGCACAAATGGTAGACCCCGAAAGTAAATCTAAATCAAAGCACCTGTAAGTACCTTTTATGTCTAATTGCTAACCTAATACGTAGTGGGGCTTAATACCCGATGTTATTAAATATATATATATATATATATATATATATATATATATATATATATATACGGCATAAAACGCATAAGCACTGCTTTAGTAAGAAACAAAAAATGTCCCACCAGGATTCGAAACCAGTACCTCCTGAGTAGGAGTCGCGAGCGGTACTATCACACTACGACGAATAAGAGTACAACCTGTCGCATGCTTTCGTGTCAGGAGGTATATACTTGAATGATTTGAATTAAATGCTGCCACTACCTCGAGTGCGGGAGGGTAAACATCGTAAAACACCTCTGTACGGGAAAACGTTAAGTGTTTCCTCAGTCGTTTAAACATACAAGACAGGTCGACAGGTTGTGTTAGCTTTTAATTCTGTCGTAGTGTGATAGTAGCGCTCGCGACTCCTACTCAGGGAGTTCCGGGTTCGAATTTTTATGGGGTATTTTTGTTATTTATATATATAACAAAAATACCTCGGTGGTGTAGTGGTTAGAATCCAGCGACCCCGGCATCGAAATCCGGTGACGGCAGGCGGCGGGCAGCAAAAACCAGCTGTTCATCCTTCCACACAATAAAAAAAAAGCTTGGTCGGTAGATAAATGGGTACCCTGCGTAGCCTAGTGGTTAAGACTCTGGAGTGGTTCGGATTCCACGTTAAACTGTAGGTCTAAGGTGGAGTGACAAGCTTGACCTTCATCAGAATGAATAGTTCAGGCGGAAGCAAAACTAAGGTTAACTAAAGTATATATAAAAAAATGCTATAATTTAATTTAAGGGTCATCAGATTTTCATGCTCCGCCCATATCACTCACCGGACCAATCAGAATGAATTTTACGTCCGCTTAGGTTACACTAAGTTAGGTAATCGTTTTAAGTTAGTTAATCATTTCACACATGACTAACTTTCGGCCAGTCAGGGGGCCAAAAAAAAGGTGGCCCCGAAACTCAATATTCACCATATATATATATATATATCAACTGGAGTTTCCTTTTTGAGATTTTTTTTTTTTAAAACGATATTTATTGATATTAAATTTCGGTTTTGAGCGCAAAACTTTTCCATTTTATTGGCGAAAGTTTTATATTATGAAAAGATAATGTAAAATAGCGCGAGAGATTTTTTGAAATAAATTGCTTTTTATGCGCAAAGGCTGACAATTCATTACGCTCATATATATTACTGATTACTTAATTAGTTAATTAATTAATTTATATATATATATATATATATATAACCTTTGGTTAGCTTCCGCCCGAATTCTTTATTCTGACGAAGGTCAAGCTTTTCACTCCACCTTAGAAGACCTACAGTTTAACGTGGAATCCGAACCACGCCCCATCAGCAGCTCAGCGTCTTAACCACTTGGCCACCTAGGGTACCCATTTATCTACCAACCACTTTATTTATTGTGTGGAAGGATGAACACTGGGTTTTGCTGCGCGCCGGCTGCCGTCGGGTCTCGAACCCGGAGCCGATGGATTCGTAGTCAGCGATGCTAACCACTACACCACTTACGTATTAACGGGGGACTACCACATCCTACAGATCTACAGATCTACAGAAGCTAAGGTTAACAAAGACCCTAAGATCCACTCTAAGGTTAGCCCGAGAGAAAGGAAAGAGTAGCGGGTTAAGAGAAGAGAAGAGAATAAGGGGTTAAGTAAGAGCAACACCTATCACTCATGGGTTAACATTCATTCAGAAAAAGAGGAAAAGTGTCTCACCATCATCATCCGCCGGCCACTGCCGACAAGTCAGAAAGATAGTCGGAGAGAATAGGAGAGGGGTGAAAGATGAAAAGAAGTAAAATAAGAACGCTTACAAACCATGCAAACACAGTCTTAACTCACTGTCATACCATGCAAACTACAAACATGCAAGAAAAGAGTTAGAGACATGCAAAGTAAGAAAAAAAAAAAAAAAAAGTAGGTAAAGTTAAACAAAAAGTGGGTTAGTTTACGCTATGAGCTACATCTACATTCGTGTTAGTCTAATTTTTTTTTATTTTTTTAATAATTTTATTGCTGGCATCACACGCTGGCATGTCACAAGCTGGCATTCATCGTCAACAGACTCATCCTCGAGCACCACCACCAGAGCTTCGTTGCTAACTTTGTTGTTTTTTAAATTAAACAACGTTAATACCTTTAAAATGTCTGTCAAGACGGTTCTTAAACATATTAACGCTGGTAGAATGAACGACTGACGCGGAAGATTATTCCATTTATCAATTACTTTAAACGTAAAGAAGTTTTTAGCGATATTAGTAATAAAACGCCTGCCACGCAACTTAAATCCGTTATTGCGAGTATTACTATTATCAAAAGTGAACAATTTGTCAAAATTTACGTTATCGATGTTATTAACGATTTTGAAAACTTCAATAAGCTCCCCCCTTAATCTCCTAGTTTCGAGTGAATACAGGTCTAGCTCTTTAATCCTATCTTCATAAGGCTTATTGCGCAATGACGGAATAAGTTTCGTGGCACGACGCTGAACCCTTTCTAACCTATCAATATCCTCACGCAAGTACGGGCACCAAAACTGAACGGCATATTCTAAATGAGGCCTGACTAGGGACTTGTAAAGGGGCAATATAATATCCTTCGATTTAAATTCGAAATTACGCGCTATGAAGCCTAACATCCTATTAGCTTTTGCGCAAGACTCCAGGCACTGGTTCCTACCTTTAAATCTTTAGTTACGCGTACGCCTAAATCTACTTCCTCGTCAACGCTCGCTAACTCCCTATCATCCATCGTGTACGCGTAATTATTGTTGCGAGAACCTATATGCAAAACTTTACATTTATCTACGTTAAATTGCATCTGCCACTTATCCGTCCACTCCATAATCCTATCTACATCGTCTTGGATCCTATTTCTATCGTCCTCGTTAACAACCTTACCGCCTATTTTAGTATCGTCCGCGAATTTTGACACGTTACTAGTCAATCCTACATCTATGTCGTTAATGTAAATTACGAATAACAATGGGCCTAACACTGAACCCTGTGGGACACCGCTACCTACATCTAACCACCCCGATTCACTACCATTAACTACGACCCTCTGCCTCCTAGCACGAAGCCATTCTTCTAACCAGTTCCTACCTGACCTCGTATACCGTGCGCTTTAACCTTCGCAATTAGTCTCCTATGCGGAACTGTATCGAACGCCTTTTTAAAATCTAAATAAATAACGTCAGCTGCCCTATGCCTATCGTATTCGCGCACTACTTCGTTATAAAATTCTAACAAATTAGTTAAACAAGACCTATGGCGTCGAAACCCGTGCTGACTACTATTAATCAAATCTCTACTTTCTAAGTGATCGATAATACGATCCCTAACTACGGATTCCAAAAGTTTACCGACAATTGACGTTAAGCTAATGGGCCTATAATTGCTAGCTACCGCGCGGTCGCCTTTTTTAAAAATAGGCGTGACGTTAGCTAATTTAAAGTCTTCAGAACTGATGATTGGTTAGGTTAAGTTGTAATATTTTCGTTAGTTGAAAATTTCTAATACATCATATTATTTAAATAGCAATATTTTTTTAAATATTTACAATGATTTATATTTCAAATATTTACAATGATGATGTATTAGAAATTTTCAACTAACGAAAATATTACAACTTAACCTAACCAATTATCAATATGTGGTGGCCCCCCGTTAATACGTAAGTACCATATATGTGTGTGTGTGTGTGTGTGTGTGTGTGTTGTATTTGTATAGGTACTTTCCTGTTATCCCAGACCCCAGACTTTTTTTAACACCTACCAATCAAGATATTCAAAATGTTTTGAGGTTTTGTTAGGTTTAGTCGTGACATTTTTGTTAAAACTAGAGATGCAGCGGGTAGTGCTTTTACCGGGTAATCGGGTACGGGTACCCGATCGGGTATTGAAAACGTTCTAAAATTTGTTGGTTTAGTACCGCGACTTATTAACTGTGGGCAGTTCAAGCACTTGGCTTTACGGTGCTGGTTAAGTATGCGGTCTACCATCTGAGTTTTGACAGAATATTTTCGTTAAAACTAACGAAAATATCACGACTTAACCTAACCAATTATCAAGGGGTACAGTTGATCTATTAGTAAATAGTAAATACTATTTTAGAACAAACAATGTTATAATTAATAATAGATCAACTGTACGCCCTTGATAATGGTTAGGTTAAGTCGTGATATTTTCGTTAGTTTATATTCTGTCAAAACTCAGATGGTAGACCGCATACTTAACCAGCACCGGCTTTAATATTATCTAATTTATCAATGACAAAATAGTCCCAAACCATACTACGATTTGCCATTTTGAATGTTTTGTTAAAAAATATTATACAAAAAATATATGAAGAAAACCCGCAAAACAATAAAATTAAAATTAAATTGGAATTTGGTTTTTACTACCCATACCCGATTTTTTTAGCAATTACCCGATCGGGTCAGGTATCATCGAGTAATACATTACCCGATCGGGTCGGGTACCCGTGACATCCCTAGTTAAAACTAACGAAAATATTACAACTTAACCTAACCAATCATCAATATATATATATATATATATATATATATATATATATATATATATATATATATATAAAATTTGGTTCTACATAATTTAGAACTGTCACATTATTAGTTTGAATTTAGGACCGTAAAAGCGAGGATATCCTGGTGTCCGGGATAACAGGAAAGTACCTTTGTATATGTTGTTTCATATAAATTATTTTGTTAATGCATCTTCAACCTCAATGAATTTGTCAAGTTTTCACACTTATCAACCTGGATTAACTTCCCCCCCCCCCGCCTATCTCTCTCTCTCTCTCTTTCAGTCTAACCCTCTCTTACACACACACACACACACACACCACACACGTGCACATCTCCGCATAAGCGAGGTACCAACTTTTTAAATCCATATATCTAAACAAGTAATTAAACAAACCAAATTTAAACCTAACCTTACATTAGTGACGTCAAACTGAGAAGAGCGTAATAAGTGGTTTGGACGCAATTACTGCTTCGAAGAGCCTTTTACTGTCAAGTTCCTAAATATTGAGGTACTAGTTAACGTAGCCTAACCTAACTTTAACTGACGGAACCAATTGTTTTCTCGACAGTAAAATTGTTTCTAAAGTTTTTAATGCGCCAAGGTACCTCACAAAAAATTGCCCTGCTACTTCTGTGAATTATCTCACACACACTGCCTCACTTATTCCGTTGCCTACCCGGCTACCCCCCACACGTCTTTCTGACATACCTAAGCAGAGATCACCTATTTTATAACCTAACCTATTACAATATGAAATTGATAATATAGACCTTGAAGTAAAATGTCGTGTATACCACTCGAAATGAGGAGCTTAGTTAAAATAAGGGGTATACAGGGTTCGTATACTGTATTCTTTATTATGAAAGTGATGATATTTTCCATTCAGACACAGGTAGCTTTTACAACACTTAAATATAAGGCTACGTCGTGGTCAATGCCGTAACATCGCTTCCCGTCATTTACCTCCAGATTATGTAGCGACTCGTGGCTCGAATCCCACGTAAACATCTTAGATGCTGCGAAGGAGATTAAAGAACCCCATTAAACAACGATATGTTATATATATAGGACCTTTTCCAGTTTGTGTACCGTTTTTCATATAATTTATTTTTGAGAATATTTTTGTTAAAACTAACGAAAATATCACGACTTAACCTAACCAATTATCAAGGGCGTACAGTTGATCTATTATTAATTATAACATTGTTTGTTTCTGGAATAGTATTTACTATTTACTAATAGATCAACTGTACGCTCTTGATAATTGGTTAGGTTAAGTCGTGATATTTTCGTTAGTTTTAACAAAAATATTCTCAAAAATAAATTATATGAAAAACGGTACACAAACTGGAAAAGGTCATATATATATATATATATATATATATATATATATATATATATATATATATATATATATATATATATATATATATATATGTGTGTGTGTGTGTGTGTGTGTACACTTGTACAGTATATATATTAATACTCTTATACGAACATAAAGAAAAATTACCCCAAAGCGATAACGTCATATTATGTAAATGTAAATAAGCAAAATATGTATACACTTATTCTTAAAAAAGTAACTGCCTAAGACGCGTAAACTTAAATCTTACAGTACTTGCATGAAACAGAACTAAAAGTATTGGGAATGAAGCGCTATCGAATGAAAATACTCAGCTATGGGCTTGAAATTGGGCTATGAAAGGGGGTGAAAATAACATTTCATCAAATTTTTACGATCTATAATTACGAAATTATACTTCCTTACTGTCAATATTTTTTTATAGATTCATTTTTTAATTTTTTTTCCATTTTTTTTTCCATTTTTTTTCCATTTTTTCCCCGAACCCTAAAAAGCAAATTGCCAGTTATTCCAACGTATATGCTCCGAATTTCCCATGGGGAGTCTATAATACAGGGTAAAGCGAAGTTATTTTGAGCAAAATGAGATCCATTGTCAATGTTAATAAAGATGAATGACATTTAATAGTGAGAGAAAGTATAGTGACATTATATTTAAACCATTGTTGGTTTTTTTTTTTTTTGTGACGACATTTCACCCATTCTCTTGACACTGCAAGCGGGAAAGTTTGTAAAACTTGAAGGTGAAGTACCAAACCGATATTTTTGCAACTTAACTTTCCGAAAAATAGAGGATTCCCAATACTGACCGTACAGGTTCCTTTATTGGTATAGCTTTTTGATATGTTGGGTCAAAAAAAAAAAGAGCCAGTAAGTTCCCGGTTAGTGTCTATGAGGTCCTCAGTATGAAACTCAATTTGAGAAAAAAACCTTTTTTTTAACTTATTTTGCCTTTATACGAAACCAAACAGTTTGAAATTTTCATTTAATACGTAACATTACTGCTTGCAGTGTTTATCCTGGATGATGTCAGACCAAAAGCTCTCTCTCTCTCTCTCTCTCTCTCTCTCTGTCTCTCTCTCTCTCTCAGAGAAAATGTATCGTTAATTTAATTGTGAATATATATATATATATATATATATATATATTATATACTCTCATATTGACTCCAAAATTATTTCCATTTGCGAGAGAATGGAACTAAAAATTCAATTTATAAACGGCAAAAAATCAAAGGAAATTCTAATGACAGCTTTCTGGTGTCATAATTTATGTCACAATACGAAAGTGGAAATTCTCTTCTCATAATATATATATACCGATGCTTTCATAGTTTCAGTGGAAGTATGGAGAGATAAACATCTTTTTACATAAGCACCGTGCATTCCTAGACCCATCCCCCCGCTACAGGGTACGAGCAACTCGCAACAGCATTGCCAAGCAAATAGGGTGGTTAATGTATTGACGAGGCTTTCGTACGTGGTTGATGACGTGTTAGTCTGTGTTAGTTTAGTCAAAAGAACATCCATTGCATTTCGTTAGTTTGTATTGCAGAACCTCCAGTTATTATCATTCCTGGTGCATGATCCTTCAGGAGCAAGATGTACCGCAAATTTGTGTTTCCTCCCTGAGGGAGCACAAATTTACCTGTATCAATCGCAGTTATGCTTATACAACCCCCGCCTCCTTGGCTTGCTCTACACAAACTGGACTAAAAGCACAAGTATCCGCAATCGCAAACCTTCCGTGTGTGTATATATATATATATATATATATATATATATATATATATATTATAAAGAGCGTATTGTACGAGTACTTGCGTTGTTTACATAGCCGAAACTAACACTTTTTCCTATTAAGTAAAGATGCAAGGATGTGCGGTCAAGTTACGGGTATGTAAACAAAACTTGCTGTTTATTAGTCTGGCAGCCATGTGTCCTCAGGAAGGGATTCGAACCCGCTTCTTTATAATAACTTTTCACACTTTACTTTTATACAAAAAGGTTGAAGGATATTTATATTACACTTTTCCCTTATTTTTCTTTGTAAAATTTTCAACACACGTTTTTGTTGTTCGTTCTTTAGTTTTTGTATAACTGTGTGTGTGTGTGTGTGTGTGTGTAGGCAACTGGGCATAAGTTCGGTTGTGTGTGTGTGTGTGTGTGTAGACAACTGGGCATAAGTTCGGTTGTGTGTGTGTGTGTGTGTGTGTGTGTGTGTATGCAACTGGGCATAAGTTAGGTCAAGTGTGTGATAATTTTGGGCACTTTTTTTCTGGGGTAAACCTTTGGGTATCTCGGAACATTAAAAAAAATTATATAAAAAAACTTAGATTCATTTTTAATGTCGGAAAAAGAGCTGTTAGTCCTGGTTAGGTTAGGTAGCGCTATGTTAGTTCACTTAATGTTTGGTTAGGTTAGGCTAAATTAGCAAGTACCTCACTATTTAATGACTCAACAGAAACCACCCTTCAAGCCCTCAATTGCGTCCAAAGCACTTATCACCCCCATTCTCGGTTTGAAGCACTAAGGTTAGTTTAATTTAAATTAGGCTTATGCGGAGATATGCACACACACACACACACACACACACGTGTGTGTGTGTGTGTGTGTTCTTGTCTTACTTACGGAAACGCGACAATTTTAGGCTACACACAGAGAAGCCATTGCCACACGAACGTGTGTATCACGGCATTATCATTGTCGCGGTGGTTTACCTTATAAATGTTACCTTTTAACATAAAATGGAAGATATAATGAAGGTCAGACTAGTTAGCTAAGGTTTGGTTACGTTTGGTAATGAATGTGAAAATGTGTGAAAATGTCGCAGTTTTATAAAGTAGCTAAACGTTTATATGTGTGTGTGTGTGTGTGTGTGTGATTTAGAGTTAAGCATAATAGGCGAGTCTAATTTTCTATATAATTACTTTTGGTAAATTATGGTTTTTATTAAAATCTGGTTTTCTGATTTGAATTAGTGGAAAAACCTTTCACATATAAATTAAAATATTAAATAGTGAGTCACTATTTATTGAAAAATTAAATTTAAACTTAACATTTATTATTATTATTTAATTTTACTTCTGGAAGAGACAAGACATTAAAATTGATTGCGAGGAAGTAGGCCTATAATGAAAAATTGCTTGCATGAGGTTAAAAACTTAAAGAGTGGCAGAAAGATTATCCTCCATATTGTATTTCTCAACAAGCCTACTTAATTAATTCTACTCTACATTTTTATACCAAAGTTCTTAAAAAAGAATTCGAGGCGACAATGAAAGGGAACGTTCCAAAACCAAAATCTATGCATTACTACTATAATTCACCAAAAATGTCTGTCTGAATGTCTATCTGTCTGTCTGTCTGTCTGTCTATCCGTCTGTCTACAGAAAAAACTTTTACGTTTCTGAACCGATTTCGACCAAACTTCGTATGGTGGATGGGGGTGATGAGTAATGAACGAAAATATGTGTGTGACCAGTCCCACCCCCAAATTACTGGGCCCGAAAGCCCCATCACTGCAACAAAACTGTAGAAAAGAACACAACCATGAAAATCTTGAGCTTCACATTGTGTCAAGATTTGTGAAGCTTAGGATTTTCATGACTGCGTTCTTTTCTATAGTTTTATTGACCAAACAATTGAACCGACAGTAATTGGGGGGCCTGCGATCCCTCAATTAAGTTAAGTAACTAACCCACAGTAACTTGTCGACTGAATATAAAGTCGAGAGAACACGTTAGTCCAGGAAAATGCGTTACATTTTCCATTTTTGCTACACCTCTGGCACAGGCCCAACATCCATAGACTCAGGGCCCGGAAGAGGGGGTTGCATGAGGTGTCAAAGCACCAGGGCCCAGGCTGGAAGACAGAGAATGATAATAATGACTGGGGTTGTTTAACTACAAGCTTAGTGTTGATCAATCTTCAAATGATCTCACTGGAATTGTACAGGATGTGCTGAGGGATCAAACGTTCAAGTAAATATATATGGTGTCTCTTAAACCCATCCTTTATTATATTTAATAGTAGTAATAGTAATAGCAGTAGTAACACTAACGAAGTTTTAAAAAAAACATGTATTTTAATTTTTAATTTTTAATATCACAACAAGCAGAGCCTTCGGCTCCCTGCCCTATGGGCTGGGCTTGTGCTTCGCAAACTCGCCTAGGGCGAGGGCACGTTAGGGTTACCCCTTTGGGGGAAGGTCATTCTCCCTCTTCCCATAAAACCCTCTCACTCCCCTTTATGCAACTTGGGGGCGCTAACCCCCACCCACCCCTTGTTGCATAAAATGGTTCAAACATTGTGGGTCATTTTTTGTATTTAAACAGGAAATGGATGGAAACAGGAAATGGAAGGAATTGTAGGTTTTTTCAAACATGTTTAAGGAAAATAACCAAGGTTGCGTTAAATTTACATGCGGTATGCATGTACACGTTTAATTTACACGCAAGTGGACTCCGAATGTATGGCATGTGTACTTGCGAATATATTGGGGGCAGTGTTCAAAGATTGGGGGATAAAAAGTGACCTCTGTCTGCTAGCTAAAGGGTTGAATATTTTAAATATTTCATTTGGTCTTAGGAGCAGCTCTCGGGCCTCAAAGGGTTAAACGAGTAGCGATTAATGGTAAGCTAGCGTAGTTAAGCCATGGTAGTTCGTTGCCTTGCCTTGCCTCCCACACATGGATGAAGCCTATTGTTTTAAAGAGGTGGAGCTTAAATGATCATACGACTCAATTTTATGAAGAACAACCAACCTGAGTAAATGCAAAAAACCACTTTTTTCTACGTGAAGGTCAAAATATGAAAAAAAATAAAAAACCCACTCTAATAGACAGAGTTTATTTCCACAACAGTTTCGATGCCCACTGGCATCCTCCTCGGGTGGATACAGAAAAACGAATGAGCCAAAACAAGAGGGAAAAACAGTCCAGGGACCGACCGTTAAGAAATTCGCACCTAAACTATCTTCCTGTTCTAAACATACAGATTCTATTATTTTTTTTTTTTTTTTTCATAATTATTACATTTATTATTAAATTTTACATTTAATATTGCATTATTATTTATTACAGAAATTATAAATTTATTATATTTGGTTATTACATTGTTGTTTATTATACAGAACTTATAAACCGAAAAAACGAATGAAAAAGGCGAGAAGGAAACAATCCAGAGACCATTGAGAAATTCGCACCTAGGTTAGATACCGTTCTCCCGACACCGGAAGGGCATTTTATTACAGGGTCCCGCTTATAAGTACATTCGCACAAATTAAAACTATCTTCTTGTTCTATACATACAGATTCTAATATTTTGGCATAATTACTGCATTTATTATTGCATTTACTTTTTTTTTTTTACATTTATTATTATTACCTTTACCCTAATTATTAAATTTATAATATTACCTTTATTATTACATCTGTTGCATTTATATTTATTTCCACATTTATTACTTCCATTATTACATTTACTAAAAGCGAGTAAGGAAACAATCCAGAGACCTTTAAGAAATTCACACTTAGGTTAGAACACGTTCCCCCGACTCCGTAAGGGATTTTTTGACCAAGAATCTCATTAAAGGGTCTAACTTATAAGTACCTTCGCACAAATTAAAATTATCTACTTGTTCTATACATACAGATTCTATTATTTTTCTTCTGACATAATTATTACATTTATAAAGTACCTTACTTGATTCCCAATCTATAGCATGATTATTTTGGCTGGCGTGATAAAAAATGGCATTATTAGTATTACAACTTCTGAAGGCATATTTGTGTTCTTTAATACGGGTTTCAATATTTCTTCCAGTTTCTCCCACGTATACTAAATCACAACTTTTACAGGGAATGCTGTAGACACAGGCTTGTTCCTCTTTCGCAACGTTATTCCTAACCAATTTACTTTTCACGGTAGACGAATATTTGAACGCCAAAGCAAACTTAAAATCTTTCGTCAACGGTTTTACTCTTTCTAAGCCAGCAATGTAAGACAAACTCACATATTGTTTTTGGTTAACTGAAGGTTCCCGAGGGGCATAAAAAGATTTTCTGGCTTTAAAATACGCCTTTCTGATAAACCACCCTTTAATGAGATTCTTGGTCAAAATATCCCTTACGGAGTCGGGGAACGTGTTCTAACCCAAGTGTGAATTTCTTAAAGGTCTCTGGATTGTTTCCTTACTCGCTTTTAGTAAATGTAATAATGGAAGTAATAAATGTGGAAATAAATACAAATGCAACAGATGTAATAATAAAGGTAATATTATAAATTTAATAATTAGGGTAAAGGTAATAATAATAAATGTAAAAAAAAAAAAAGTAAATGCAATAATAAATGCAGTAATTATGCCAAAATATTAGAATCTGTATGTATAGAACAAGAAGATAGTTTTAATTTGTGCGAATGTACTTATAAGCGGGACCCTGTAATAAAATGCCCTTCCGGTGTCGGGAGAACGGTATCTAACCTAGGTGCGAATTTCTCAATGGTCTCTGGATTGTTTCCTTCTCGCCTTTTTCATTCGTTTTTCGGTTTATAAGTTCTGTATAATAAACAACAATGTAATAACCAATGTAATAATAAATTTATAAGTTCTGTATAATAAACAACAATGTAATAACCAATGTAATAATAAATTTATAATTTCTGTAATAAATAATAATGCAATATTAAATGTAATAAATTTAATAATAAATGTAATAATTATGTAAAAAAAAAAAAAATAGAATCTGTATGTTTAGAACAGGAAGATCGTTTTAAATGTGTGCGAATGTACTTATAAGCGGGTCCCTTTAATGAAAATGCCCTTCCGGTGTCGGGAGAATGGGATCTAACCTAGGTGCGAATTTCTTAATGATCGGTCCCTGGACTGTTTTTCCCTCTTGTTTTGGCTCATTCGTTTTTCTGTATCCACCCGAGGAGGATGCCAGTGGGCATCGAAACTTGTAGAAATAAACTCTGTCTATTAGAGTGGGTTTTTATTTTCAAACTAACCTGAGATTAAACGCAATCCTAATTTTACAGTGGGTGAGTCTAGAGGGAAAACCATGTATATTACATACAAAGCACTTAACATAATTTCTTGATGGTCATACAGAAAAAAATATCCGAGGAACAGTTAACGTACAGAGGAGTCTGTATACGTTGTAGCTCCTTCCGCAGGATGGATAGGATAACATGCATGGATGTTGTTGCCATGGTTACCCGAATCTTTTGAGAAGTTTTGAGAAATAAAGAGAGAACTTTATGCCAGTGAACGGCGAATTTCCCCAAACTTTAAGGATGGTTTATATATTTGGTAAAAGCTTTCAAACGCATTCTACACACACACACACACACACATATATATATATATATATATACACAGTGGATTCCGGTTAATGGGACCACATCGGGAAAATGCAATTTGGTCCCATTAAGCGGCTGGTCCCATTAAACGATGTTCCCTGAAATGGACAATAAACAACAAATTAAAGCAAAATCTCTTTATTAAACTACATGAAATTGTTCAAAACCTTACAGAAATATAAAATAATAGGTATGTATTTATTTAGGCATAATTAAGTACATATTTATCCAAGGTTGATTGCTGTGTTGATTTGATAGACTTCAAATAAACATAATCGTAGCACTGGTCAAGAGCAGACATGGGACTCTTTTCGTTGCCTTCCTGCATAAAGTAGCGCCGTAAGTCTTCAATGCATTTTCTTGCATCCTTGTGTTTCACCCGCTCAGGCTCAGATGTGTCATCTTCGTCACTATTCGGTTCTTCTGAACATTTGCGACGCTTTGCTGCAATTTGGTCAACAATGTCTTCATAACCATCATCGCAGCATTGCAAATTTTCCTCAACACCGAGAAACTCTTCTGCATTTGTAACTCGTTGCTCTGACTGCACAGAGCTATTTTCAATTGATGCTGTTTCAATCTCTGAATGTTTGAAGCCACAATGAGCAAAACAGTTCCGAATTGTATTAGATTCAATTTTGCGCCAGCTATCTGCGACAAACTGTATTGCTTGCAAAATTGTCACCTTTGAACTAACCTCCTTTGCTGTTGAGGATGATGTTAAGAGATTTTCTTCGATGGCCTCAAGTGTGTAGTTCACCAGTTTGCTCCGATATACTGTCTTCAAATTCTTAATGATACCCATGTCCAATGGTTGCATTAATGATGTAGTGTTAGGGGGCAAGAATTCTAGCTGAATGTTGTTCAGGCAAGCTAACTTAGGGTGTGCTGCACAGTTGTCAAGAAGCAAAAGAACTTTTCTTGAGCTCTGTTGTAGTTCGGCATTACAATTCTTTAGCCATTTTGCAAAAATTTCAGACGTCATCCATGCATTTGTATTAGCGTGGTAGATGACTGGTAAACCGTCCATTGTAAGTCCTTTGAAGCAACGAGGTTTTGCGCTTTTCCCAATCACCAGAAGCTTCCGTTTATCAGATCCTGACATGTTTGTACAACACAGTACAGTTACGCGGTCCATAGCCTTTTTCGAACCCACCAAAGTTTCGTGTTTGTAGACCAAAGAACCATCTGGTGTGGCACGATAAAATAAGCCTGTTTCATCGGCGTTATAGATGTTATCAGCGGAAAACTGCTGAAGCAAGTTGGGTAATATTGTTGATTTCCAAAGGTCAGCATTTACAACATCTGCACTGCCTTTCTCGCCATGTGCTTTCTTAAACTTAATCTCGTGTCGAGCTTTCCATCGTGATAACCAACCATCTGTCGCTTGAAAATCATTATGACTCAGCTTTTTAGCAAACTCCTCAGCTTTACTTTTCAGCATGGGACCACTAATACGTACACCCCGCCCTGTTACGATTGAGACCCACTCATTTAATGCCTCTTCAACATCGGGATCTTTTCCTTCTCTCTTTCTCTTTTGAGACGTTCCTGGTTGCCCTTGACGTGACGCCCATGCATGTCGTATCTCATTTTCTTGCTTTAATAAGCGTACAATTGTTGTCTTGGCGACCCCAAGTGTTTCTGCTAGTTGCCGTTGACTACTAGGTGGTTGGCTATCAATTTTATCGAGTAAACTAATTTTATCACCAAGTGTGAGATCTTTCCTTTTTGACATCTTAACTTTACAAAAGCAGCACTACGAATGACACATGTTATAATTCACGCTACCATTACACTACAATAGATGGTGCTGCTACTTTGGTTGGTTGGTTCTTAATCTTGTCACACTTGTTTATCTTTGTTTATCACACTATGTTGGTTGGTTGGTTGGTTCTTTATCTTTTCGAGTATAGTAAGGGTGGCGTTTACTGGTCCGATTAAACGGCGCGCTGGCATAATAAACGAAGTAAATTGTGATAAAATCATACGTTTGATTCGGTTCTTGCGCATTTGGTCCTAATAAGCGGCTGGTCCCATTAAACGGTGGTCCAATTAATCGGAATCCACTGTGTGTGTATATATATATATCCCTTATGACGAACGCAAAGCAATTTAATGGGATAAAATTTTTCTGCGAAAACTGCTTGACAGAATTAAACTCTTTTACGGTATTTAAAGCAGAAAGAGACTACGAGAAGAAAATGAAGAAGGAAAGTGGGAACAAAGAACAGTGGAAAACAGAAGAAACGGAGAAAAGCGAAATAGAAAAAAATCAAATACCGTCACAAAACGAGGCCGAAAACACGCAGGCGAGAAAGAGTGTAAAGACAACGAACGCATAGCATAAGGGCAACGAAGGACACAAACACAACTAGCACAAATAGCACAAATAGGACAAGACAAGAGGGCAGTCAAGAAAACGGAGTGAAACTGTCCACTAATAAGGAGCAAAATACAAAGGCCACGAGTAAATATGGGGAAGGAATTATGTGCAGATATTATATAAAAGATAATTGCAGATTTAAAAGAGGACAATATATGTATGAACATCCCCCAATATGCAATTTCTTCTACAATAATGGTCATTGTAAATTTGGAGACAGATGTAAATTCTACCACCCGGACATTTGCAGGACTTACGCAAAATATAGCCTGCAAATTCGGGAAAAAATGCTACTATCAACATCTCCCGACGGACTCAAAGAACAAAGGAAAAAGTTTAAATGACAATAAAAATAACAGTAACAGTAGGAACAACAATAGGAACACAATAAGCGAACAAGAAAATTTATTCAACATCGCGGACACGTTACGGATGCTAAATGTCATCCACATGCAGTTGACACAGTTGGAAACCCCCAAGCCAAACCGCTACCGGGAAAGAAGCTACCAGTACAAGTAGACGGAAACGGATCTCTCTCGGAGAATCATAGGGCAACGAATCAAGCGATATCGAAGGAAAACGAACTTGAAATGCGCAAGGGGCAACGAAAAACAGAGAACATAAAAATTGCCCTGGCTAATATTCAAGGAATAAGACCAAACCAATCACTCAGTAAGGTTTCGTACCTGAAAGGATTTATGGACGAAACAAGGGTGGACATCGCATGCCTCACAGAAACTCATCTTAAGGAATGCCAAGGAAATTGTGAAAACTGCGAACATTGTATTGATAAGAAAGAGATAAATATAGAGGGCTTCAACTTACTAAGAGCGGATAGAACGACGAGACGTAAAGGTGGCTGTGCTATATATTACAGAAAGGTCATATGACAGAGACGATAATAAGTAAATCAAACAGCTCTGTGGAACTCCTAGCAGTGAAAATAGAAAAACTAAACTTGATAGTAAGAGTCATCTATAGACCTCCAAGCATCCCAACCGAAAATTCTCGGAGGCCATTGATGACATCAGAAAGCTAATAAAGGTCATAAACGCCCCCATTCCCCAATATAATGATCTGCGGAGACTTTAACTTCCCATTTATAAAATACAAAAAGGTGGATAGGAATATATATATTCACCAGAACAAGGGGGGCACAAGAGAAGACCAGGAGCAAGCAAAAATGTTGATGGCTCTCACAAATGAGTTTATGCTGACACAGGAGATAACAGAAAATACTAGAAAAAGTAACTGCCTGGATCTGGTATTCACGAATAACACAAACTTGATTGCTGATATAAAAATAACCCCAACCATTATCTCAGACCACAACTTAATCGAGATATCAACAAATATGACGACAGCATTAAAAGACAATACACATATTGAGGAAAGAAGTAAGTTCGGGGCCTTTAACTTAAACTCCAAGACTATAAATTGGGAAGCAATCAGATCGCACATGGCCCAAATAGAATGGAGAACAATTTTCGAGAGTAAAACAACTGAAGAAATGCTAACAACCTTGGAAGAAAAAACGCCGGGAATTTTAGAAAAATATGCTCCGAAATCACAGCAAAAAGGAAAGAGGAGCTGGCTAGAGAAGCAAAAGAGAAGACTATCCCGCAAAAGAAAGAGAGTGGAGGCGAAGTTAGGCAACTGCGAAGATAATGACAGGAAAGCAATAAAAGAAAAACTGGAGGGTATCGACAGGGAAATACAAGCCCTGATTAAGGACCATACAGAGAGGGAAGAGGAAAAGGCGGTAGAAGCAATAAAGGAAAATCCAAAATACTTCTACAGCTATGCAAAAAGAAAAACAAAAACGCACGCCGCTATTGGGCCCTTAAGGACGAGAAATAATGAACTAACCGACGATCCAAAAGAAATATCTGATACATTGAGAGCTCAATATGAATCAGTTTTCAGTACCCCAAAAAGTGACAAAGCGATACCTGACACAGATGCATTCTTTGAAGAGGAATTGCAAGGAGAGTATATAACAGACTTTGATTTTACCCCAGAAGATGTAGTGAGAGCTATCGGAAAAAATGAAACCACATTCAGCTGCAGGTCCGGACAATTGGAACGCATTATTGATTAAAAACTGTAAAAATGAAATAGCTACACCTTTATACTGGATATGGAGAAGATCCTTAGGCACTGGGGAAATACCGAGCATCTTGAAACGAGCAAATATTGTCCCAATATATAAAGGATGGGACAGATCTCAAGCAAAGAACTATAGACCACTGTCATTGACGTCCCACCTCACCAAAGTATTGGAAAGAATAGTTAGAGAGAAAATTTATGATTTCCTGGAGACACGGGAAAGATTCAACGAAAATCAGCATGGATTCTGATTAGGAAGATCATGCCTATCACAACTAATAGAACACTACAACAATATCCTAGATGTATTGGAAGGCAATGGCAACTACGATGTTATATACATAGATTTTGCTAAAGCTTTCGACAAATGTGACCATGGTATAATAGCACATAAAATGAAATATATGGGAATAACAGGCAAAGTGGGAAAATGGATCTACAACTTCCTCAGAGAACGTCTGCGGGTCGTCAAAATTCAAGGTATATCATCATCAGAATCGGAAGTACGCAGTTCAGTACCACAAGAAACAGTACTGGCCCCACTCCTGCTCATTATCATGCTAACAGACAAAGACAGAGGAGTAAACAGCAACAGTAAAGTAACATCCTTTGCAGACAATACAAAATATACAAATGGCTAGAGGACAACAACATGTCATTTAACACCGAGAAATTTCAGCTCTTGAGATATGGTAGAAAAGAAGAACTTAAACAGACCACATATTATGCTCCAGATAGACAGGAAATTTGGAGAAGCACGAAAGCGATCGATCTCGGGATAATAATAACAGATGATGCGAAATTCGAAACACAAAATCAGATAGCGATAAATAAAGCAAAAAGAGTCGCCGGACAGGTACTAAGAACGTTCAAGAGAAGAGACAGGACAGTAATGATTCCCCTGCTAAAAACACTGATTATACCAAAACTTGAATACTGCTCTGTTTTAACGTCCCCATATAAAAAGGAAGAAACTAATAAACTAGAAGAAACGCAGAACATTTCACAGCCAAGATTGATGGCTGCAAAGAACTCAACTACTGGGAAAGACTATGTAAACTAAGTCTGTACTCCCTGGAAAGAAGAAGAGAGAGGTACACCATAATCTACATATGGAAAATGATCGAAAAACTGGTACCAAACCTAAAACTAAACCCAATTACCATTCAAACAATACTGGAAAATAGGAAAGGCAGAATGTGTAGTGTTCCCAAATTAAAGGCCCGTCAAGGGACCTCCTCAACTCTGAAGGAAAATAGCTTGGTTGTTAGGGGGCCAAGACTTTTCAACCAGCTTTCAAAGGACCTCAGAAACGTAACGGGGGTCAAAGTTGAAGTTTTCAAGAGAAGACTGGATGCCTGGCTCAGGACGGTACCAGATGAGCCGGGCGTGCCTAGCTATGTACGGTGGAGAGCGCAAGAAAGCAACTCGCTCCTCCACCAAGCCAGACCTAGAGGCGGGGCCACCAGCTTGACCTCTGTGTGAAGAGAGATCAATGCACGAAACAACATAAGGTTCATAAGGTAAGGTAAGGTGTGTGTATATATATATATATATATATATATATGTATATAATGTATCTCATATTCCTGATTAAGTAAATATCTATTTAGTATTTCAGATCGACACAACTCTCGCTACATATGTAATAATTGACCTTATGTCAACATTGCTACTTGGGGGGAAAAAAAACGCTTAAAGTGTGCTCTCATAAGTGTAAACAGAGAGAGTGTTTGCTTAGATTAAATCATTTTGTTTGGCTCAGTTAATAGAGTTGCTGCTTCAGGGGTTAATGTGTTGCCTCGGGAGGAAAGTACGATAAGTCTCGTTCGCGCAGAAGCCAGTAAGAAATAATATATAAATTCGGGCATCGGACACGCGAAGTGGAATTTATATTGCAAATCCTCCTGGTTTTATACTCGTATATACCAGCAAAAGTGGGCCCTACGGGGCCATTTAGCTAGACCTGCAATGCTTGGGCCTTCGGCCTCAGTAATTTGGGACCCTGCAGACCCCAATTACTGGGGAGTCAATTATTCGGGCAATAAAACTATAGAAAAGAATGCAGCCATGAAAATCTTAAGCTTCACAAATCTTGATAGAATGGGTTCAGATGTGAAGCTTAAGAGTTTCACTGCTACGTTCTTTTCTATAGTTTTATTGGATCTTTTCCAAATGGACGACCCCACGGGATTTAGCTGAAAATTTGTATACTAATAAATTTTTATATTCTAATATCGAAAATGACATTATTTTCCTGGAGAAGTATGCGCAACATACAAAAAAAAATTGCATTTATATGCGCACTACTTTGCATGGCGCATGACCGTTATTTAAATTATGTAGTGTTATGTAGTGGGTTTTACAAAATAAAACGCAGATAATATCCCTTATTTATTAAAATTTGCAATATTTAATAGTATTTTAATAAATAAATCTTCATTTGCATACCTTTTTCTCCGTACGAACTCGCATAAACAGTAATTTTTGTTGTAATTAATGTTTATTTGTTGCCTGTTTAGACCTAGTTTAGTTTGAATATTATTGTTGTAGTGTGAGCATATGATAATGCAGTGCTGTGATCTATCTACTTGCGAGATGTCCCCGGTCAATTGAATGCCCGGTTAGGTCAATTGAATGCCAGGTTAGGTCAATTGAATGGCCGGTTAGATCAACTGTACGCCCTTGACGATTGGTTAGGTTAAGTCATGATATTTTCCTTAGTTTTAACGAAAATATCGCGACTTAACCTAACCAATCGTCAAAGGTGTACAGTTGACCTAACCGCCCATTCAAATGACCTAACTGGGCATTCAATTAATCGGGGGCCACACAACAACCTTGCTCTACACAGATTCTGTCAAGAACTCGAAATATCTGTAATTTCATTCCCTCACAGTGTTGAGGGTTTGAAACAGTGAAATGATATTGCGTTTATTTTTTCAATTAAATAAAAAACGAAATAAAAAGAGGTCACTGTTGCGATATCATTTTACCTGCTAATCACTTTACCTTCAATTAATAATATAAATTTAATTTATGTTTGTAATGACGTTAAAATGAAAGTCACAACAGAAACATACATACATACATTCTCTCTCTCTCTCTCTCTCTCTCTCTCTCTCTCTCTCTCTGTATATATATATATATATATATAATAGAGCCAAGTGAATTTTGCGGTGGAAACCTTAGTCGAATAAGAAACAAGAAGACTAGTCCATATGCAAACATGCAAACATTTAATATTCAAAGCTTTCGACATTTCTAATGTCACCCTTCAGTGCTAAAATTTTATATATATATATATATATATATATTAACAATGAATAATTTCTACATTCATATAATTCTTGTATTTATTCATATAATTCTCACGTTCATACGTATAATTCGTATATTTATATAATCCTTATATTCTTATGTATATTTATATTCATATATTTATTTTGACATATAGAGGCCAAAGTCGCATAACGCTGACACGAGTTTGGATAAAAGTTTTGATTTGCTTTCTAGTTTATTTCCGCTGAATAATTGGTGAATTATTTCTTTTTAATTTACTTAATCATTTTTTTTAGATTTAGCTTAATAATGTAATCTTGTTAAATTCTGCAATGTTCATTTTCTTTACACATTCTCTCTTCGTTGTAAAAGCTGACGTCATGTCCTGCTTAACGTATAATTTTAAATCTTAAGCATTTAATTTTTTCTCATACGCACGTTTAATTTTAATTCATAATAAAATGCATGTTTCAATTTCCATTTTTAGTTAACTCGGCAGATCATGATAACATCAGATCTATCAAACATGCGGTTTGAAATAAAAATATGACTTCCTCTTCAAATATCTTGCTTCTCACCAAAATATCTTAGCAAAGTATTTTGCTACAGCTAAAATATTTACCTTGTTTTCAAATATTTTGCAAAGTAAATAAGCCTATTGAAACAGATCAGCATTAAATAATAATGATGTCAGTAAAAATTTCAGTATATAAGCCCATAAAATTTCCCCAGTGTGCATTCTGATTTTAACTGATCTGACTTAGAGGCTGAGCATTACCTGTCACATTTTAGTAGTAAACTACAGTTAGAGAATATCTTTGTCTTCTCCTTCCAGCCTTGCTCTCTTCAGAGAATTTAGTTTTAAATAGAGAAAAATAATTTCCCGATACGTTAAAAGAAGAATTGGGGAACCTTCAGAGAATTTAGTCAGCCTCACAGAATCCTCCGATCCACTACAAGAAGAAATCAGAGAGTAGTATAAGAGAAACTTCTGCGAGGGAGTAACATATATATATATATATATATATATATTAGTGATGTAGGTCACATCCGCATCCGCATCCGCGGAACATCCGCACATTTTCTCGCATCCGCATCCGCGTCCGCATCCGCACTTTGGACTGCGGATGTCGTGCGGATGTGGACCGTTGAGATAAAACGTCATTAATAAGCGGAAATTATCAAATTTTACTATATTAATAGAACTAGTTCATTGTGCGCAAAAGTGATGCAAGCGACAAGACGAGAGGCTGTTCTTGTATGAAGTTACTCTCTTGCAACCTACTTAGATCCACGTTACCAAAGCTAAGTTATTTTCACCTAGTACATTAGAACGAGTTAAATCATCACTTGGCAAAGCAGTTGAAGAGCTTCAATCTCTTGAATCTGTCGCTTCGCCACCCACCAAAAGAATAAAAGTTTCAGTGACAGAACCAACACCTTCAACAAGCAAATCTATCACAGAATCTGTCTCTCAGTTTCTTGAGTCAAGCAGCAATGACGAGACCTACGCGATGTCAAAAGATGTAGTAAATGATCGAGAGCTATCCCAAGAAAACGCCTGGCTGCATGTGACAATCCTATTAGTTGGTGGAAAAATACGCAGAATATCTATCCATACTTGAGTAAACTTGCAAGGAAACATTTAGCCTGTCCTCCAACAAACGTACCAAGCGAGAGATTATTTAGCAGTGCTGGATTAATATATGATGAAAAGAGAAACAGACTGGCAGCAGAAAAGGCAGAAAATTAATGTTCCTTAAGCATAACCTTCCTATAATTAAGTTTGAACATTAAACGATGAACATCTAGTTTACTTTATTTAATTACTCATTTATAAATATGCCTAATAAAACTTTAAACTTATATAAATAGTTATGAAGCTAATTAAAGATCTCTTTCTATAAGGGTGGAGGTTGGGGAAAGAGGTCGTGGGGTGCATTTGAGTTGGGTTCACGTCCCGCATCCTGGTAACACAATTATGGTTTCTAATTGTGGCTGAAACTCAACAAAATATAACGAATTTATTTGCAGACGAATTCACTGATTGATTTCTATATTAGTTAGAGATGCTTGATATTATTTTATATGTCAGAGAAAAGTACAGCAATTATTGTACAATTAATCAATTATACTACATTATAGCTACAGCTCTCTCTATATAATAACTTATTATATAGGTTAAACACAACAAATCTCGAATATATCCTAAAAAATAACGAAAATGTAGACATCCGCATCCGCATCCGCGGATGTTGAAATCAAATATCCTCATCCGCATCCGCATCCGCGGATGTGAAAAAAATGACATCCGCTACATCACTAATATATATATATATATATAATATATATCCAAAGCTATTGACTTCTTAGGGAAACGGAGCTTACAGATGAACAGAAGGATCAACACAACGGCAAACATTTTCATTTATTTGTACTTCAGACGTTTCGACAAATCTTTTGTCATCATCAGTGAATTAAGTCTTAAAACCTTAAAACAAAAGTAAAAAGTGAAAAGTGAAAATTACATCAATACAATATTAAACCATTAAAATTAAAACCTTAAAGCAAAATGAAATTGCATCAATACAAAATTAAAATCATTTAAATTTCATCACTATAAAAACTAAAATTAAATTAAATTACCTCAATAGGTAAATACACAATGTTTACATCCACCTCCATACTTGGCAAAGTCTAAGAGAACACTGGATGGTCAGAGGATTAGAAAGGGTTGGTTAGTTAAAAGAGTTGTAATTTGTAGGATGTGCTATTATTATTAAGGGAGGGTTTGTTTCTATAGATGTACAAAGATTCTAAAATTCGGAGTTCTGTAAGGTTATTGGATCTAGTTAAAATTTCAAACTGAGTTTTGTGAAGGGGATGGTCGTTTTCATTACTATGGTTTCTAATTGCGGATTGTGGAGGGCTACTGAGGGGACGGTTGGTACGGACTGACAAGCCCAAATGTTGAGAAAGGCGCACCTCCTTGGAGTTGAGTGCTGCCAATATACGCAGCCTTACAGCTGTCGCACGTGTATTTGTAAACAACATTGGGGCATACAGTTTTGGGGAATTCATCATTGAACTTTAAAAAATTTGATAATTTAAGTGGGTTGACGAAGGCGAATCTAAAATTTATTTGGGGATACTAGACTTCAGCAGTTTGGACAATTCACCTCGAATACGCAATGATAAATAACCATAAAAAGGTAATTTATTATCTGGTTTCTTTTTGTACTGTAGTTATGGGGAGTTTAGTATCAAAGTGTTATTTAAAAATTTCTTTAATTGGTTATCGAATAGATGAGAAGGGTAGTAATTGTTAATAAAGTACTGTTTTAAAAATTTAAATTCTTCGTTTAATTAACGAAAAGTAATCCGAACAAATACGGTAACTTCTTGTTAATAATGTTACTATAGCACTAATCTTATATTTATAAAACATACAACTTAAATAATTGGTTCCCAAGCCAATAAAAGTTTGTTTTCGAAATAGTGAAGAATGGAACTTATTATGAGCCCGTTTAACTAAAACATCCAGGAAAGGTAAACTATTATTTGTTTCGTTTTCACACGTGTACTTAATATTACTATGTTGTTTATTAAGATAATCAAGAAAAAGTTTTACGTGTGAAGGATGGTTAAATATTAGAAAGTGTCATCCACGTATCTTCTGTAATATATGGGTTTAAAACTACTAGGACAACTTTTCAACCAAATTTCTTCGTAATGGCAAAGAAATGCATTTGCTAGTGTTGGGCTTAACGGGGAACCCATAGCTACCCCATCATTTGGCTGTAAAGGTTGCTATTAAATAAGAAAAGATTATCAAAACCAACTGGAGGTGCGCCTTTCTCAACATTTGGGCTTGTCAGTCCGTACCAACCGTCCCCCTCAGTAGCCCTCCACAATCCGCAATTAGAAACCATAGTAATGAAAACGACCATCCCCTTCACAAAACTCAGTTTGAAATTTTAACTAGATCCAATAACCTTACAGAACTCCGAATTTTAGAATCTTTGTACATCTATAGAAACAACCCTCCCTTAAATAATATAGCTCATCCTACAAATTACAACTCTTTTAACTAACCAACCCTTTCTAATCCTCTGACCATCCAGTGTTCTCTTAGACTTTGCCAAGTATGGAGGTGGATGTAAACATTGTGTATTTACCTATTGAGGTAATTTAATTTAATTTTAGTTTTTATAGTGATGAAATTTAAATGATTTTAATTTTGTATTGATGCAATTTTCATTTTGCTTTAAGGTTTTAATTTTAATGGTTTTATATTGTATTGATGTAATTTTCACTTTTCACTTTTTACTTTTGTTTAAGGTTTTAAGACTTAATTCACTGATGATGACAAAAGATTTGTCGAAACGTCTGAAGTACAAATAAATGAAAATGTTTGCCGTTGTGTTGATCCTTCTGTTCATCTATATAATATATATATATATATATACACACAGGGTGTTTCATAACATGTGGGACGCACTTTCAAGATTGATTCAGGATCTGAAAACAATGAAAAAAGTTTATATAAACATGTGCCCGAAATCGCTTTGTTTCCGAGTTACAGCCCGTTTTGTGTTCAGCAATTCTTTCCGCTAACTGTTGACAAATACTGCTTGCCGACAATGTTTGTGAGTGTATACGAGACTTATTTCATGTATGGCCTTGCCGAGTATAATGTTTTGTACATTCTAGGTCATGTTTCAGTATCATTGAGTGTAGAGCCATCAGCCAGTCAGAGGTGCATCGCGATGTTTCATTTTTTGTATTCGTAACTTCTTACCGTGAATAAGTGCAGTCCAGTGAAAAAAAAACCTTAAACGTTTTTGTGCTATTCAGTATTCAGTGATAGCGTGCATTTGAAGTGAGAATGGAGGCTTATTCAAACAGAGAAATAGCAGACATGCATCTCATGTATGGACTTGCCGAGTGTAATGCTGCCGCAGCAAGATGTCTGTATGCGGAAAGGTTTCCGAATCGCCATCTGCCAAATAAGAAAACCTTTCAGAGAATATGTAGACGAGCGTCTTGGTGATACAGGATCATTCAACAAGCAATTTTCAGATGGTGGTAGACCAATCAGCGCCAGAACTGTTGAGTTGGAGGAGCGGGTCCTGAATCGCGTGGAGGAACATCCTGGTGTCAGCACCCGAAGAATAGCAGCAGCAGAGGGTGTAAGATACACAACTGTGTGGAGAATTTTACGGGAACAACAGCTTTACCCATTTCACATCCAGAGAGTACAAGGCCTTACTGAAGCTGATTTCCCACCACGAAAGGCTTTTTGTACTTGGTTCCTTCAACAGTGTGCTCGCGATCCTCTTTTTCTATCCTCCGTGTTGTTTTCTGATGAGGCCGCCTTCACAAGAAATGGCGTGATCAATTTTCACAACACTCATCACTGGGCCGAAGCGAATCCGCATGCCATCATCCAGTCAAGGCACCAACAACAATTTAGTATCAATGTATGAGCAGGACTTATTGCCGACAACTTAATCGGTCCTTTTGTTTTGCCTGGAAGATTAACAGGAGAATCCTATTCCAATTTTTTAAGGAATGATTTAAGCGATTTTCTTGATGAAGTTCCTCTTGGTGTCCGACGTCGTATGTGGTTTATGCATGACGGCGCTCCGCCTCATTTTAATCGAGTAGTCAGAAACTATTTGGATGACCATTTCCCTGATAAATGGATAGGCCGTAGAGAACCCATTGCGTGGCCTGCTCGCTCCCTGGACCTGAATCCACTCGATTTTTACCTGTGGGTCATCTGAAATCCATCGTTTACGTGACACCCATTAACAACGTTAAAATGCTTTGCCACCGTGTAGAACAAGGATGCCAGAAAATCCGAGCAATACCTGGAATGTTTGAACGCGTCAGGTAGTCTATGACGAGGCGTGTTCAGGCGTGTATTCAAGCGCAAGGCGGTCATTTTGAGCACTTCCTTTAAAGGTAAGGTGGATACTTGCTGGAACACATAACGGGCTGTAACTCGGAAACAAAGCGATTTCAGGCATATATTTATATATAAACTTTTTTCATTGTTTTCAGGTCCTGAATCCATCCTGAAAGTGCGTTCCACATGTTATGAAACACCCTGTATATATAAAGTTCTTACTAGGTAATGGTTCCCCTTCCAAACTCATTGACAGTGTAATAAAAAGATTCATGAACTTAAAATGTTCCAATAAATCTAAAATGGTTGTAACTATGGTACAGAAGAAGGTTGTATATTTTAAACTTCGCCACTGTGGACCTGAAAGTCTTGTGTTGAAGAGGAAAATTGGTAAACTGATCAATAGATTTTATCCACAAATTTATGGTCAATGTATTTTCACATTAGAATGTAAATTACACTCCTTTTCCAAATTTAAAGATATAATTCCAAAGCCCTTGTGCTCATCGGTTATTTACAAACATACGTGTGACGATTGCGCATCGTCGTACGTTGGCATGACTGCATGACAACTCCAAATTCGTATCGATGAGCACTACAAATCCCTCTCAATCACATACACGTTCCTACTCCCATCAGTTAGACCACCCAATTAAATCTAATAACTTTTCAATAATTGCTAAAGCCAATAAACACGACCTACCCCTCTTAGAAACAATATTCATTTTCAAACATAAACCAGATATAAATCATCATACCCCATTCTATACCTTCAGTATCCTTCAATAAAATTTCCTGTACCTACCTACCAACCAACCAAGTTAGTGCCCTTCAACAAATTCTTTCAACTTTTCTTAGCTCTCATTCTCTGTTGTGTCTGTGATTGAGTAACTTGTACCTGATTTGTTCCTTTTAAGATTTTATAGATTTTAATGTTTTACAGTATATATATATATTGGTCTCTCTTCACACGAAGGTCAAGCTGGTGATCCCGCCTTCAGGTCTGGCTTGGTGGAGGAGCGAGTTGCTTTCTTGCGCTCTCCACCGTACATAGCCAGGCACACCCGGCTCATCTGGTACCGTCCTGAGCCAGGCATATAGTCTTCTCTTGAACACTTCAACTTTGACCCCTGTAACGTTTCTGAGGTCCTTTGGAAACTGGTTGAAAATTCTTGGCTCACTGACAACCAAACTATTTTCGTTCAGTGTTGAGGAGGTCCCTTGGCGGCCTTTAATTTGGGAACACTACACATTCTGCCTTTCCTATTTTCCAGTATTGTTTGAATGGTAATTGGGTTTAGTTTTAGGTTTGGTACCAGTTTTTCAATCATTTTCCATATGTAGTTATCGTGTACCTCTCTCTTCTTTCCAGGGAGTACATATTTAGTTTATGAGACTTTTCCAGTAGTTGAGTTCTTTGCAGCCATCAATCTTGGCTGTGAAATGTGTCTGCGTTTCTTCTAGTTTATTAGTTTCTTCCTTTTTATATGGGGACGTCAAAACTGAGCAGCATTCAAGTTTTGGTACAATCAGTGTTTTTAGCAGGGGAATCATTACTGTCCTGTCCCTTCTTTTGAACGTTCTTAGTACCTGTCCGGCGACTCTTTTTGCTTTATTTATCGCTATCTGATTTTGTGTTCCGAATTTCGCATCATCTGTCATTATTACCCCAGATCGATCGCTTTCGTGCTTCTCCGAATTTCCTGTCTATCTGGAGCATAATATGGAGTCTGTTTAAGTTCTTCTTTTCTACCATATCTCAAAAGCTGAAATTTCTCGGTGTTAAATGTCATGTTCTTGTCTTCTAACCATTTGTATATTTTGTGCGTGTCCCTCTGCAAGGCCTCCACTTCATTTACATCACTGATTTTTCTGCTGATCTTTGTATTGTCTGGTCTGCAAAGGATGTTACTATACCGTTGCTGTTTACTCCGCTGTCTATGTCTGTTAGTATGATAATGAACAGGAGTGGGGCCAGCACTGTTCCTTGTGGTACTGAGCTGCGTACTTCCGATTCTGATGATGATATACCTTGAATTAATTTTGACGACCTGTAGACGTTCTCTGAGGAAGTTGTAGATCCATTTTCTCACTTTGCCTGTTATTCCCATATATTTCATTTTATGTGCTATTATACCGTGATCACATTTGTTGAAAGCTTTAGCAAATCTGTGTATATAACATCGTAGTTGTCATTGCCTTCCAGTGCATCTAGGATATTGTTGTAGTGTTCTATTTGTTGTGATAGGCATGATCTACCTGATCGGAATCCGTGCTGATTTTCGTTGAATCTTTCCAGTGTCTCCAAAAAATCATAAATTTTCTCTCTAACTATTCTTTCAAATACTTTGGTGAGGTGGGACGTCAATGACACTGGTCTATAGTTCTTTGCTTGAGATCCGTCCCCTCCTTTATATATAGGGACAATGTTTGCTCTTTTCAAGATGCTCGTATTTCTCCCAGTGGCTAGGATCTTCTTCTCCTTATCCAGTATAAAGGTGTAGCTATTTAATTTTTACAGTTTTTAATCAATAATGCGTTCCATTTGCTCGGACCTGCAGCTGTATGTGGTTTCATTTGTCCGATAGCTCTCGCTACATCTTCTGGGGTAAAATCAAAGTCTGTTATACACTCTCCTTGCAATTTCTCTTCAAAGAATGCATCTATGTCAGGTATCACTTCGTCAGTTTTTGGGGTACTAACAATTGATTCATACTGGGCTCCCAATGTTTCAGATATTTCTTTCTCAATAGGCCTCTCTTGTAAGTTGAGGGAAAATTAACATTGAAAGTCGAAATTTAAAGTGGGCTTCAAGGAAGCCAAGAAAACTACGCGCATAAAATTGAAGGGCCATCCGAGTGGATAGGGAGAGTCATCCTGAAAGAAACGAACCCACGCGTGCGCAATAAGTGCAACCACGAAAAAGGAGTTGCATCACATATGCGGGTTTTGGTGTCAGAATCAGGATCCTATTGTAAGGTACTAGTAGTACGAGTGTGACTTTTTGTTAAAATAAACTTTGGTACAGAGTAAAGCACTAACGTAGAAAATATTGTGAACAGTGAAAAGTGTTGCTAACAGTGGTAAACGGTTTAAAAAATAATAATAAAGCTATCAGCTTCGCGATGTCTGTAAAGAGCGTGGATGGTAACGAACAGGGAAGACAGTGCAAGTGACATTAGTGATACCGAACCAAAGAACTTGGAGGAGATGAGTACAGAAAGTTTGGAAAATTTAAGAAGGATAAAGTTTTCCAACGTTAATCGGTTACTAAAGGAATGCACAGAATTAGAGGAAGAAATAAACCGAAGATGGTCAAAACCGGAAGACCTTGCAATGACTACTCCGCAGTTGGAGTATTGAGACAACCCCACGTCTGGGGTTCGTCCCAGGAGAATCTCTCTAGTTCCTCCCGTTACAGAAGGAGAACTTTCGACGCAAGAAAGGATTGGGTGAAGACCAGGTCCATCAGGAGAACAACACCCTTCACCTTATATCCCGAATTTCCCACAGGCAGTAAGGGGTTCCGAGCAAATGACCTTTGGACACACATTGGAAAGAAGCTCGCCGACGTTTATGGGCGAACGGGCACAAGAGAACCCAGGAACCAGCCCAAACGCCGCTAGAAGCGAAAAAGGAGAGACACTCAACCTGTTTGCCACAAGATTATTAAGTTTAGGTAATGCCTTGGTTCAGGCTAATCCTATAAGGATACCTATTAAAGATGACATACTTAAGGACGCGTTCAAGTACGTTCTGCCAGAGTATGATCGTAATTTCATCAAAGGAACATCCTTTCGGGAATATCGGATGGAATCAGTCAAGTTTTCGGTAAACAATCCAAGCTTAGGACTAAGAGACGAAGATGTCCTAAGAGAAGCGCCGAAAGACAGAAGCCGAAGACCGCAGAAACTGCAAAATCCTACCATATCCTGGAACTACAACTCACAACATTCAGAAACAAGAATAGCCACTGCCACGAGGGAGGACAACATCAAGGATGTGGAGGTGAATGTCGGAGACAAGTCCATCAAGAGAGGAGAGCCCAGAAGGAAGAAATGTGACACTGGTCACAGGAGGAATAACACAACTAAGAATGTTACTATAACCCCATGAAAAACCAGAAGCGAAAACAAGCCAAGTCAAACGAAGACTGACTCCAAAGAGGAAATAATGGAAGAAAGCGGCCAGAGTCAGTGCAAGATTTGCCAGCAAATGGGACATTGGGAAGAGGCGTGCCCTTGAGCAAACATTCAGCAGGACTAGAAGAGGAAGCCTCCCAGGTAGCCTCAGAGGAAGTAGCGGCGAATCGTCGGCTAGGACTGATCACCCTACTAGTATTCGTCGCTCAACAGCTTCCACCGCGGTGGACGATGGTGGAGCTTCCGTCACATTGACATAAGCTATGCACAAGAACATCGGGAGCCTTCTTTGAACTGTTGCCAACCTCTCAGTGCACGGTTGCATAAGACCGCCATTCATGTAAGGGAGTAGGAATAAGTTTGACTGTGGGAAGGGGCGTTGAAGAATTCTTTTGTATCTATATAATTCTAGAGGCTCTGCAAGACTTGACCATAGGCGTGTTGTTTCGGAGAATATGAAGACGAAACAAAGGTAATTCGAAAAAGAAAAGAATCGTCACTCTGAACGAAGAGGCAACTAGACCAGGAATCGGACCGGACAGAACAAAGAAGCCAGCATGATTCTGACAAAGAGGGTTAGAATGAAACTCGGGGACGTGGTTCCCGTGGACGTCTACTCTCCGCTGCGTGGATATGCAGTGAGGCTCAAGGAAATTTGGAAAAGTTGTCGAGCAGAACTCCGCTGTCTATGTCTGTTAGCATGATAATGAACAGGAGTGGGGCCAGCACTGTACCTTGTGTACTGAACTGTACTTCCGATTCTGATGATGATATACCTTGATTTTTGACGACCTGTAGACGTTCTCTGAGGAAGTTGTTGATCCATTTCCCACTTTGCCTGTTATTCCCATATATGCGGAATACACTATTTCTCTCTTGTAAGCTGAGAGAAAATTAACATTGAAAGTCGAAATTTAAAGTGGGTTTCAAGGAAGCCAAGAAAGCTAGGCGCATAAAATTGAAGGGCCATCCGAGTGGATAGGCGCAATAAGTGCAACTGCGAAAAAGTGCAACCGCGAAAAAGGAGTTGCACCACACCATATTTTTATTTTAAACTGCATATTGACAGATCTGATGTTATCATGATCTGCCGAGTTAACTAAAAATGGAAATCGAAATATGCATTTTATTATGAATAACAATTAAACATGCATATGAGCAAAAATTAAATGCTTAAGATTTAAAATTAAACGTTAAACAAGACATGACTTCATCTTTTACAACGAAGAGAGAATATATAAAGAAAACGAACATTGCAGAATTTAACACGATTACATTATTAAACTAAATCTAAAAAAATGATTAAGTAATTTAAAAACCTGGGGACATGGGGACATGGTTTCCCCTGGATGTCTACTCTCCGCTGCACGGGATGTGCAGTGAGGCTCAAAGTGATTTGCAAGTATCATGGAGCGGAAATCTCAACAGGAAGTTAAAAGTTTCCAAGGAGGCAGTAAAGTTACTCTGGTAAATAAAAGTGACAAGTACTACCTTGAAGACAAAGATGACAGCGGTATAGTAGTTGAGGCAAAGAGGACGGGGAGGTTAGTCGGAACGGCCGTTCGACTCCTCGCACCCCCCCCCCCTAAAAAAAAAGGAACACGTGTCACTGTGAGAAAGAGTCAAAATTCCAGACGTGACTAAGAAAAGAGTGACACGGCTCCAGACCCATGTCCATCGTTCTCAAAATGAAGAAGACCGACGAGGGAAAGACAAGATTAATTACTACCGTCACGGGTAGAGTACCGGGACCACGTGGTCACTAGGAATGAAGAGTGACCACAGGAGTCCAAAGTGGAAGCGATTAAAGAAAGACGAGAAAGGAAAGGCACCGAAGGATGGAAGCAAACTTGGCCTAGAAGATCGGAAGAGAGGCTTGAGCAAGATTCTCTGTCGGAGTGAAAGATTTCCTGCTCAGCGTCGGGAAGACAACCAAGTCAGGAGATAATGATGTTCGAGGCGAGAACTCTTGAGTAAAGGTGTACGTAGACTAACCGATGGCCCGTCAGATCTACAGTCACCATTCGATGCCGGACAAAAGGGCGAGGAGGGCGACACGGGGGAGGGGAGGGGCCACCATTCCCTCCACCGGGAGGCTCGCCCCACTGGCAGGACTGAGTGGCGGAACAGGAACCGCCGATGCTTCCGAACTACTTCCTCACGGAGGGGCTCGCCAGGAACCGGAGAAACATCGACTAGTGGAGGTGAACCGGAGAACACCTCCTGCCCACGGGCAGGGCCGAGTGGCGGACAAGAACCGCCTGGTGCTTCCGAACTACCTCCTCACGGGGACTCTGTGGAAATAGGTTCCCCGGACAAAGCAGTCAGGCTGCTTTCACAGGGCCATCAATCGAGTGTCCGTATGCTCTTAGGCCCAGATCTCGAGTGCACTACGAAGAAACCAAGGACGATTAAAACTAAATTGTGCCAGTGTTAGTGTCCTAATAAAGGGGACAAATAAAAAGAAAATAGGAGTGAAGATTGTAAATCTAGTGATGATAACCGCCTCTAGTTAAGAAAGTTTGCATCGGAGTGCAAAATTAAAGAGGGGGAGGGGTGTGGTGACGATGAATTTGTATGAGTAAATCTCATATCAAAATGTAAATAAAAATGGTAAAAAAGAGTGAAGTGATTTTGAAATCGATTTAATTTCGCCTGAAAATTTAAATCTTTTAAAATGAAGACATACAAAAGTAAAATGATCCGATACCCGGGGTAGAGCCGAAGGCTGAGTGCGTTATCAAGAAAAGAAATTATTGTTTGACATTCCCAGATAAATTTATGGTCGAGTAATTAATCTACAAAAGGGAAAATATAGCTGAATAAGGTTGCTTTTCATTATTGAAACTTGTAAAGGTTTGGGTTTGTTTATTCTTTGGTCTTGCCTAAGGGAAACCTTCGAGAGAAAATTTTAAATTTTAAGTTTAAATTTAAATTGAGATTAAAGCCAATAAAAGATCAGTAATTTTTGTACGAATGATGTCATGTAATGAAAATAGTTTTGATAGGCCCTTTAGACACTAAAGGGAGGAGTTCTTATAATCCTAAGGTGTAACTTAGAGTTATAAAGCAGTTGTAGTTCTGCCCTGTAAAGTTGAAGTAGCTTGGAGAATCTTTAAACCCTGTGGCATGATTAAAAATTTCTAAATTGATTTAAAACGGTCTCACGTTGTTCTAAAATCCGAATTTCCTTTGTTTTAGGCGAACTTGTTTGTAAGGGTTTTATTGTAAGTGACATAAAAGAATTTTGTGAAATTTATGATTATTGACGGACTTTTTTCCTGGAAAAATCTGCGGAACTCGCGCAGAACTGTTGAGAGTAAATTTCCCAAATTTTGTAGGTAAATTACTTCTGTAAACTTCTTAAATTACGGAATTTGAATTTAGTGCTAGTTCTAGAGACACACACATAAAAAAAAAAAAAAAAAACTCTGTATAATTGCTTTTTGAGACTTGAGTAATTGCAAATATCTTCTTTGAATTGACAATTCGTTTTTGGAATAAAAATTTGTAATTGTACGTCTATCTATTTCTTTTAAATTTGTGTCTAATTTGAAAGAAAAAAACTAAACTTTGTAAGAGGGAGTGTGTTGTTTCTATGCTACCTTGCAATAGGCCTCTCTTGTAAGGTGAGAGAAAATTAACATTGAAAGTCGAAATTTAAAGTGGGCTTCAAGGAAGCCAAGAAAGCTAGGCGCATAAAATTGAAGGGCCATCCGAGTGGATAGGCGCAATAAGTGCAACCGCGAAAAAGGAGTTGCACCACCATATTTTTATTTTAAACTGCATATTGACAGATCTGATTTATCATGATCTGCCGAGTTAATGAAAAATGGAAATTGAAATATGCATTTTATTATGAATAACAATTAAACATGCATATGAGCAAAAATTAAATTCTTAAGATTTAAAATTAAACGTTAGGCAAGACATGACTTCATCTTTTACAACGAAGAGAGAATGTGTACAGAAAACGAACATCGCAGAATTTAACACGATTACATTATTAAGCTAAATCTAAAAAAATGATTAAGTAATTTAAAAAGAAATAATTCACCAATTATTGAGCAAAAATTAAATAGAAAGCAAATCAAAAAACTTATCCAAACTCGTGTCAGCTTTATGCGACTTTGGACCCTATATGTCAAAATGAATATATGAATATAAATATACATAAGGATATAAGGATTATATAAATATACGAATTATATAAATATACGAATTATACGAATGAATATAAGAATTATATGAATGAATGTAAGAATTATATGAATGAATGTAAGAATTATATGAATTATTCATTGTTAATTTTTACACACACACACACACACACACACACACATATATATATATATTATATATAAATATAATAACACCCATTTTTTACCTCGCCTTTTATCAAATAATTTTATATTAAATTACGTAATGAAGAAATTCTTTTTAGATAAGAAATGATAAAATATTTACCTTCGTTTCCAAAACGACGATATATAAATATTTACATTTTTTTTTTATGAGCAATTAAATCAATTTTTTTTTCAAATACTTTTTTTACATTTCGGTAAATCTAAAATTATTTATTTCCTGTAAATGGCACGCAACAACTCGACCTTTTCAATCGAAATGGTCGTAATTATTAGTAATTTTTATTATTATGAATAAATAAAATGTTACAAAATTATTTTCTACTTCAGGCGATATATATATATATATATATATATTATATATATATATATATATATATATATATATATATATATATTTGGTAATGGTTATTTTTTTATGATTCTTACGTTTTTTAATCAAAGATTTGGTATTATATATATATATATATATATATATATATATATATATATATATATATATATGAGATAGAACTCAGAATGGTTCCCTGAGGTTTTTTATGGTACACACAGACCGTGCATGGGACAAGGAACTCTCTAGGAAAATTAAATGCACTACAGTCCGAATAAGTAATAGTAAATAATAAACACGATAGATTTTTCTTTTTCATGGTGTTAACCCGACGTGGGCAATGGGTCACTCGCGTCGAGGTCCCAAAAAATATAGCTTTCCATGCAAGGTCTATATGTATGAAAAAACCTCAGGGGCTCATTCTAAGTTCTATCCCATCATGAAACGGACATGTTATGTGCCTTGAAAAGTGAACGCTCAATTCTGCCAGTTGAGGTTTAAGTTTTGGTTTTTGGCTAAAAATACAATAGTTACCCCTCTTTTTTTTAATGCAGCGTGAATGCAACGAGTCTTTTGCTTATATTGAGGTTCTAAATATAATGGGGCTTGGCTGCTTTAAATCCTAGATCCTGTCCCAAAGCTGGATCCTATCTGCTTTGCAGATAGCTGGTGAGAGAAGCTATATTTTTGGGACCTCTTTGCGAGGTTGGGCTAACCTCTTGAAAAAGAAAAAACTAGAGTGTTTGTTATTTGCCATTACTTATTCGGACTATAGTGGATTTAATTTTCCTAGAAGAGTTCCTTGTTCCATGCACGGTCCGTGTGATTCACACACACACACACACACACACATATATATATATATATATATATATATATATCGGTTACGTCGTAGCTACGTCGCAACATCGCTTTTTGTTTGATCGGTGGTGAGATTCAATGATGTTGGTCTGTTCGGTAGTTGAATGGGTAACCATCCTTCGCGTTTAGAGGATGTAGAGATTCGTAGAGGATTCAGATCCCACGTAAACCTGTCGGTCCCCTCCGTCAGGCGATCTATATCACTACGAAGGACGGCTAAACAGCCCCAAGCATGCAAACATTATTATATATATATATATATATATATATATATGAAAATTATTTCACGAAAGTAACACGTGAAAAATATTATGATGAATAAACCACGAAGGAAAGGAAACACAGAATGGTGCTCAAGCGCTTTCGTCTAATGACATCCTCAGGAACAATGAAGTACATAAAGAGTTACAGCCTATATATAGGCTACAGAAAAAAAAATAATAAAGGATTGTGGGAGGCGCATACAAATTTGTAAGGAAAAACTATCGATTTTTAGCACAAGATCAAATGAATTGTTTCCAACCAATGTTATAAAAAAAAAAACTACCGATTTTTAGCACAAGATTAAATGAATTGTTTCCAACCAATGTTATAAAAAAAAAAAAAAATACAAATTTATACTGGAATTCTGCCCGGGTTTTAGCACTCTACCCTTCTTGTTTAAGGTTCGATGTATATAAAAATAAATTGAAAAATAAAAGTTATTAGAGTAGCATACGCTAAATCTTTGGTAAACTTGTATGCTACTCTAACTTTTATTTTTCAATTTATTTTATATACATCGAACCTTAAACAAGAAAGGTAGAGTGCTAAAACCCGGGAAGATTTCCAGTATAAATTTGTATTTTTTTTTTTTTTATAACATTGGTTGGAAACAATTCATTTAATCTTGTGCTAAAAATCGGTAGTTTTTTTTTTTTTATAACATTGGTTGGAAACATTCATTTGATCTTGTGCTAAAAATCGATAGTTTTTCCTTACAAATTTGTATGCGCCTCCCACAATCCTTTAATTTTTTTAAACTTTAATTTTAATTTTTCCATTTATTGTATATATATATATAATTTTTTTTTCTGTAACCTATATATAGGCTGTAACTCTTTATGTACTTCAGTGTTTCTGAGGATGTCATTAGACGAAAGCGCTTGAGCACCACTCTGTGTTTCCTTTCCTTCGTGGTTTTATTCATCATATATATATATATTATATATATATATATATATATATATATATATATATATGTGTGTGTGTGTGTGTGTGTGTGTGTGTGTGCGCGCCATCAAATTCTGTAATTGAATTGTAAATAAATCAAAGAACTTTAATTTTGAACGAGGTCCAGAATTTACATGAATGTCGGGACGGGGCTTTATGTGGATTAGATGTATTCCTGCATAGTAGATCGTCTTTGTTTTACCTTTGGTTTTTAATGTGTGGTCTTTCATGTAGGTAGTCGTTCCTATCTTTCGGTTCTGTACTCAAATGTTGACACAGTCCTTAAAATTTATATTTTGTCTCAGAAATAAACTGAGTAAACTGGAGTACGAATATCTCTTAACTTTGAACTTTTGCTTCCAATAGTAGAAATGTTACATTTTTCCCCAAGTTGCGTATCGATTTTACTCTTATTAATGTTTTTTTTTATGGTAATACCAGGGGCGTACGTAAAGTATTTGGCACCCGGGGCGGATCCTTCTTTTGGCAACCCCCATAAATAATTTTAAAATTTAAACACACAGAAAAATATATTATGTTTGCAAGTAGATTTTTAAAAAGTACAGTACTGTCATAAGCAAATTGGAAATAAGAAAAATGCAGGACATTAAAAATTCAGCGAACAGGTAATACTGCATTTTATTTTATACAAAAAACACAGGAAATCCAGTCTCAACGCTCAGCCTATTCTTCAAAGGTAAATAGAGAGGATTCACAGTCTCTGCTTTCGAGCCTTAATTTCTGCAAATTGATCAATGACTTCATCAAAATTCACCTTCTTTTCATATTCATGTTCAATTGAAACTTGAAAGTAAAGCCAGATTTGTCAATCTTGTCTGACTCATGGTCGAGCGAAACAAATTTTTTATCAATTTCAATTTGGAAAAACTTCTTTCACATGAAGCAATAGACACACAGACAGTCAAAAAGAATCTCAAACACAGTGACAAGCTTGGCAAAGATTCACAAAAATCCCATTTCACAATAAACTCCAGAAACTGCAATGCTGTCCCTGTCCATTTCTTTGCCTCTTCAACGCTGATTTTGGCATCTTCCAAATGCCTCCGAAGTCGTCCAATTTCCACACTGATATCTTCATCAGAGAATTCATCGAAAATCTGAGTCAAATTTGGAATATACTTCCGAAGTTCTTCTTCTGTTGCAACAACCAAAGTGTTTGGCTGAATAACAGCGAAGTTTGACAGAATTTGATCCATTGCCTTAGAACGAATCTCCAATTCTTGATGAAAGCGATCAAGACATTCAAACATAGCCCTTTTTACTTCCTCTGGCAATGTGAGACCAGCATCCTTTGCCATCTCTCCTGGCATCCTTTTTCCGAGCTTTATTCTCCCTCTTCTCTCCATAGAAATGTCCATTTCCTCACTTAAACACTTAAACATCACGATGATACCACATTGTCAAAAATTACTGGACACTGGTATAAGTACCATGATATTGTTATAAACACCAGCACTTTATGCTTTATCATAATTATTTAATGAAACATACCTCATGTATGTGGAGTCACAGTGTCAAGTGAACAAGACTTGGAATGTCAGTCACAGTGTCAAGTGAACAAGACTTGGAATGTCAGTTGCAGCCAGCTGGCTATGCTTGTTAGAAAATCTAGAAGAGGAAGAACCATTGTTGTCCCAAGGCGATATGATGACTAAGCTGATTGATGCAGCATTGCTTGTATATATTAAGTTAAGGTGTATATATATCCATCTCATAATTGTAAGGTTAGTGAAAAATTAACTTAATTTAGAGCTAGCATTTTTGAGCTCTTGTGGCATCATTGTTTGGTCACACTGTTGGCATCATTTTGGGGCGCTGCGCGTTCTTTCTACTCGTTTGTGGGATGTCGTACGTACAGGGTGTGGTCTTGTAGAGAGCTCTCTTGCAATTCAGTTTGGTTGTTTAGATACAAGATTGTTGCACCGTGCAATAGTCCAGGTTGCGTTGTTGTTGCAAGGTTGAGAAAGAAGACCATAAATAGTACCCTTTTTGTTTACATTAAAATTCATGTAACAAAGGTCTAAGGTAGGCCCGCATCGAGTCAGCAACCCTGAGGTTACCCTGAGGTAGGACCTAATAGGATCTCAAATCCGTAAGTTTTAATTTAGCTTAACTTGGGCTTCAGGTAGAACTGGCCCTTTAGAATTTGGCCGTTCACGGCTCAGCTGGGATTTTGAACCCGACAAATAAATAAAATAACATGGTCCCTTCAGAACCGGATTCTACCCCAAGACTGAGTCAGTGACTATTTTTCGGCAAAGTTCTGATTGTGCAAATTGTAGCCCAAGTTAGGCCTAGACGGGTTGAGTATTATTGAATTAAGGTCCCAGGGTAGAAAGTTTGGTAGCCCAATTGCGAAACTTGGCCAGTCGTCTGTCGTTGTTTTGGCCTACATTTTACCGGTCTGGTTCATTTTGGGTTATTATTGAATTAAGGTCCCAGGGTAGAAAGTTTGTAGCCCAATTGCGAAACTTGGCCAGTCGTCTGTCGTTGTTTTGGCCTACATTTTACCGGTTTGGTTAATTTTGGGTTATTATTGAATTAAGGTCCCAGGGTAAAAAGTTTGGTCGCCCAATTGCGAAACTTGGCCAGTCGTCTGTCGTTGTTTTGGCCTACATTTTACCGGTTTGGTTAATTTTGGGTTATTATTGAATTAAGGTCCCAGGGTAGAAAGTTTGGTTGCCCAATTGCGAAACTTGGCCACTTGTCTGTCGTTGTTTTTGGCCTACATTTACCAGTTTGGTTAATTTGGTTTATTATTCGTAGGCGAAGGTTGCAGACCAGTGCGCCAGTTACTTGGGTGGAAAAATTGGTATTCCATACTGGTGTTGGTTAGTACCCCACCTAGCAATTCAGTTTATTTGAAAGTAAAATTTACGTTTGATCAGTTCGGTAAGTATTTCTGCCAATTCAGCTTATTTGGCATTGAGCCGAATTGTTGTTTGCATTGAAGATGAGTGCATCTGAATTGAACAAATTTATAAAAAGGAGAAGCGCCTACAAAGGTCTAATTACAAAGGTCATTGCCACTATAGATTCTGCCATAGAGCAAGAGGATTTACGCTTAGTGACTGCGCAGCTTTCCATATTAGAAACTAAAAGGTTGCTCTAAGTGAGGTAAATGTTAAAATTGAGTCTCTAATAGAAGAGGATGAAATAGAAAATAACATAATTTACTTTGAAGAGATTATTGATGATATAATTAACGTAGGCCTCCGAGCAAAAGAGTTTAGCAGCTCAGTACAGTTAGAGACCAGTCTAATAATGAAACACAACACTCAACAAATGATGCTTGTGAAGTTAAGGTTAACAGATCTGTAGTTCAATTACCGAGGCTTGTACTCAAAACATTTTCTGGGAGTATTCAGGAATGGCAAGGATGGGCAGACAGTTTTCAATCAGCAGTTCATTCTAGTCAAGTGTTAAGTGCCGTGGAGAAGTTTAATTATTTGCGGTCCCTCTTGGAAGGGGAGGCAGCAAAGACTATAGCAGGATTAGCATTAACAGAGGCTAATTATAATGTGGCTTGGGATATATTAAAGAAACGGTTTTGGTAAGCCAGAGATCTTAATTAAAAGCCACTCCGTGCACTTTTAGCTATACCTCCTGTTAATAATCCTAATAGTGTCAAGGAGTTACGGCAGTTATATGATGAATTTGAAATTAGAACTAGGTCCCTGGACACTTGGGTGTAGGAATGGAAAGTATGGTATAATGTTGGTTCCTACACTGGAGTCTAAATTGCCTAGCTCAATTTTGCTTGAATTAAGTAGGGGACACTCTGCAGAACATGTGTACATCCCCCTTCAGCAGATGTTAAGTCTTTTAGGCACAGAATTAGCAAGACGAGAGGGAGTTGAGTTGCACAGTGGATGGTAAACAAGGGACAAAGGCAGGCACAGCACCAAAGTTTCCACAAAAAGGAATAGCCCAGGTACAGTGTCAGCTCTACATGCCTCCTCTGGAAATAAATTAAAGGGAATCAAGGAATGCATATTTTGCGAAGCACCACAAGTCATATAAATGTGAGGTGGCTGAGGCCTACCCTTTGAGGAGAGAAAGGACAGGGTAACTAAGTCCACAGCATGTTAAATGTTTTTTGAAAGGTCATAGAGCAAGGTTTTGTAAGTTTAAAATTTTGTGCAAAAAATGTCATGGTAGGCATCAGCCATTATTGTGTGCAAACACTCCTAGTAGGCCTACCCCAGAAGTAGAGACATCAGTGGCACATGCCATGCTATGCAAGGGAGTAAAAGCAAAGGGGATTATTGCAAACAACTGCAGCCTTATTAATTGGGAATGAGGGAGAAGCTACTGTAAGAGTGTTGTTTGATAGGGTAGCCAGTGTAGTTTTATTAAGACCAGAATTTCCAGAAATTGAAGTTTAAAGAACTTAAGAGGGAAAATTTAAGAATTTCTGGGTTTGGGGTTCCGTTCAAAACCGAACCAAATTTAAGAAGGTGGAAGTTCTGGTTAAAGGGTTGTTACCGCAAAGTCCCACTATCAAGGTCCAAGCTGTAGAGATTGAGGAACTTTGTGCTCCAGTCACTACTTGTTTAGATATGGCATGTGTCCAAGAATTGCAAGTTAAAGGAATTAATTTGGGCAATAATAAGTTTGAAGGAACAGAAGATATTAGTCTTTTGATTGGAGCTGACTATTAGGGACTTCATCACTGGTAATATTGTCCGTACATCTCAAGGCCCGGTAGCTATTGAAAGTAAGCTAAGCTGGATGCTACATGGTAGTTATTGCAATGAAATGGAAGTTAAGGCTCTTTTTGTTAAGATTGAGGAGAACAGCCATGGTCTGGAAAGGCATTTGAAAGCGTTTTGAGAACTTGAATCTATTGGCATAAAGGACAAACCAGGCAAGTACAGTGAACAATGATGTTTTAGAGCAATTTGAAAAAGGGATTGGGTTTAGAGATGGTTGCTATGAAGTTGGCCTACCATGGAAGGATTCTTGCAAACCCGGTTCAAACCTTCAGCTAGCTAATCGGAGGTTGGAGACTTCATTGTACAGGCTAAGAAAAAATGAGGAGTTGTTAATTGAATACGATGAGGCCATCCTAAGTTATGTAAGGGAGGGCTATGCTGAAAGGGTGCAAGGTGAGCTGGTGAGCCAGGAGGCACATTATCTGCCACACCATGCAGTGGTACGGCGAGACAAAACTACCACCAAATTGAGGGTAGTTTTTGATGGCTCAGCAAGGACAAAGGTGGTGTGTCCTTGAATGACTGTTTGGATGCTGGGCCAAATTTAAATGCAGATTTATTTTCCTTGTTACTGAGATTCAGGTTTGGTAGAGTAGCATTGACTGCAGAGGTGAAGCAAGCCTTTTTGCGGATAAAGTTAAAACCAGAGGACAGAGATGCAGTAAGGTATCTGTGGGTGGATACGAAAGACTTGTTGGAAAATGAAACCTAAGGTTCAAGCATATAGAATGAAGTCAGTGTTGTTTGGCCTCAGCTCTAGTCCATTTCTGTTGGCAGCTACTATGCAGTACCATTTTAAGAAATATTCTGAAGTCTATTCTAACACTATTGAACACATAAGGAAGAATTTTTATGTTGATGATTTGCTGTGTTCCATGGATAATACAGAAATGGCTAAACAGATATTCATGGAGGCTAGAGCTATAATGAGGGAGGCTGGCATGGAGCTTAGAAAATGGCAGACCAATCATTCGCAATTACAAGAGTTTATGAGTCATTCCTGTGTAGTACCTGATGCAGCAGAAAGTATTGAGGATTCTGGTATTAAGGAGTTGTGGGCAATAGATGCAAAGGTGCTAGGCATTGTTTGGCAGCAAGATGATGATTTGTTTACCTTCAATGGGAAATCTTTAGTAGAGCTGGCTGAGAATGAGACAAGGTGGACAAAACGTACAGCTCTTAGTTTGGCTTCAAAGGTCTTTGATCCTCTTAGATTCCTGGCTCCATTTGTGATAAAGTCAAAAATTTGGTTTCAGAGCCTCTGGGAAATTGGACTTGGTTGGGACCAAGAGTTACCTGATCATATGGTGGTAAAGTGGAAATATTGGTTCAAAGAATTGGCACATCTTGGAGACATTGAAATCCCAAGATGGTACTTTGGAGAGTTGAACAATAGTCCAGACAATTTGGAGCTGCACATTTTGTGATGCAAGTGAGGAAGCCTATGCAACTGTATTATATAAGAGGCGCATTGCAAGAGGAAGTAAGTTGCAGGTTGGTTGCTGCAAAGAGTAGAGTAGCACCTTTGAAAAGGCTTTCTGTTCCAAGGTTGGAATTGATGGGTGCCGTTATTGCTAGTCGGCTTGCAATTACAGTGCGAAAGTCTTTGGCCCTCTATGAAATTCCAAGCTATTATTGGACAGACTCCACTATAGTTTGGCACTGGTTAAGAAGTCAGGCAAGGAAATGGAAACCATTTGTTGCCAATAGGGTGGAGGAAATTCAAGCGCACACAGATCCCAAGCAATGGAAGCATTGTCCAGGCATCCAAAACCCGCTGATTTACCAACACGAGGAATTTCAGTGAAAGATCTTTCACAGTCAAGTTTGTGGTGGAATGGGCCAGAGTGGCTAAAACTTGGAAGTGAAAACTGGCCTTCTAATCAGCCTATTGTAGGAGAATGCCAGGCTGAAGAAGCATGGGTGAGTGAGGTGAGAAAATGCGCTGTGAACAGTTGTCAAGTTATGCAGCAGGACCCCATATTGAGGCTTGAGGACATTAGCAGTCTGAAAAGATTGTTAAGAGTGACAGCATGGGTATATAGATTTACCAACAACATTAAGGGAGAAACAAGAAGGGAAGGAATTCTGAACAGTAATGAGATTCAGCAAGCCAGGAAATACTGGGTGGTATATATGCAGAAGGAAAAATTTGGTGAAGAGAGAGAATTGCTCACCAGCCATCCATTACAGGTTCTACCAACACATTCTGCGCTCAAGGGTTTGGATGTGTTTTTGGATCAGGATTTATTGAGAGTAGGAGGTAGACTACAGTTTTCTGGGCTTCCAGAGGAGAAAAGACATCCAATTTTGCTACCTTCTGGGGGGCACTTCGTGGACCTTTTGATCCTGGATACTCATCATAAGCTGTTACATGCTGGAGTTAGAGAAGTGATAATAGAGATTAGACAACAATTTTGGATTCCCAAAATTAGACAAGTAGTAAAAAAGGTCTTGCATAAATGTGTGGTTTGCAAGCGTTGTAGTGCAAAGCCTTATTATGAAAAGGTGGCTCCACTTCCAAGAGAACGGTGTGTCTATACTGCCCCATTTGATGTAGTGGGAGTAGACTTTGCAGGGCCAGTCTATGTGTATGAGCAAGGGGAGTCTAACAAAGGTTATATACAGTATGTCTTTTCACATGTGCTACCACCAGAGCAATCCATTTGGAGTTGGTAAGCAATTTAAGTAGTGATGTATTTCTTTTGGCCTTTAAAAGGTTTGTGAACAGAAGGGGTTTCCCAAATAAAATCATATCGGATAATGCAAAAACCTTCAAAAAGGCTGCAAAGGAACTCCAAGAAGTATGGTCCTTGCTGAAAGAGGAAGGATTCCAATCCTACTTTTCACACCAAGGGGTACAGTGGGAGTTTATTGTTGAGAGAGCACCATGGTGGGGTGGATTTTGGGAAAGGCTAGTGAGAAGTGTAAAGTGTCCATTAAAGAAACTTTTAGCTAATGCTCATTTGAGCAAAGAAGAATTCTCTACTGTTTTATGTGAAGTAGAAGCAACGGTGAACAGTAGGCCTATCACTTTTGTTTACAACAATATGCAGGATGCAGACCATTGACACCAAATCATTTTCTTGTGGTAAACGATTAACATCAAAACCCAGTGTGCCAGAAGACTTGCAGCCTATCCAGAGCACTCAAGGAGAGTTAACCAGACGGTTCAGGTACCTTGAAGAGCTACAAGATCAGTTATGGAAGAGGTGGCAGATGGAATACTTGCCAGAACTCAATTATTACCATCAGGCAAGGTAAAGGGCTCCAATGCAAATTGTATCAAGGTGGGACGTGGTAATGATTGGGGATGAAAGACCAAGGCAATGCTGGAAGCTTGGCATAATTGAAGAGTTGTTTGTTGGCAAAGACAATTTACTTAGGTCTGCACTGGTAAAGACTTCAGGAGGAAAGTTAAAGAGACCTATACAAAAACTCTATGCTTTAGAAATCAGCAAAAACACAGATAGTCAAGATGAAACATTTGAGTTCCAGCCTCATGGAGAAGGCTTGGCTAACCTTGCAGAAGGTAATGACAACAATGCCTCTTCGGTGGGGAGTGTTAGAAAATCTAGAAGAGGAAGAACCATTGTTGTCCCAAGGCGATATGATGACTAAGCTGATTGATGCAGCATTGCTTGTATATTTAAGTTAAGGTGGTGTATATATCCATCTCATAATTGTAAGGTTAGTGAAAAATTAACTTAATTTAGAGCTAGCATTTTGAGCTCTTGTGGCATCATTGTTTGGTCACACTGTTGGCATCATTTTGGGGCGCTGCGCGTTCTTTCTACTCGTTTGTGGGATGTCGTACGTACAGGTGTGGTCTTGTAGAGAGCTCTCTTGCAATTCAGTTTGGTTGTTTAGATACAAGATTGTTGCACCGTGCAATAGTCCAGGTTGCGTTGTTGTTGCAAGGTTGAGAAAGAAGACCATAAATAGTACCCTTTTTGTTTACATTAAAATTCATGTAACAAAGGTCTAAGGTAGGCCCGCATCGAGTCAGCAACCCTGAGGTTACCCTGAGGTAGGACCTAATAGGATCTCAAATCCGTAAGTTTTAATTTAGCTTAAATTGGGCTTCAGGTAGAACTGGCCCTTTAGAATTTGGCCGTTCATGGCTCAGCTGGGATTTTGAACCCGACAAATAAATAAAATAACAATGCTCAACAAACTGATGACTAAAACGTCAACAAACGTTCGCCTTTCGATGTAATTTTTATCAAATATTTACTTTTTCGTTTGTAAATTTTGTATTGCCAATAAAAATAAAAATTTATTTTATAGTGGAAATTAACATTAAGCTGTTGTAATAGTTTGAACATTTAAAAAAAAAAATTCTTACTTTGGCGAATTTTTCATTTGGTTTGAAAACTTGTACTGGTATTTCAACTCTCCCGATGGCACCCCCCCCTCCTGGCTGTCACCCAGGGCGGACTGCCCCCCTCGCACCCCGCTTTGTACGCCACTGGGCAATACATTTTTGGACGGTTGGAAAATTCATTTATCAGCGTGGCAATGAACTTTTGAAAATAAAATAGTTACTCTATAAACTTAGTTTTCTGCACTAGGAAAGAAAGAAAGAAAACGAAATAAATTTGAAGGGTGACACTGAATATATTTATCATTTAATTTAATTTAATTTGCTCACAATATAAAGGCAAAAAAAAAATCAATATTAAAATTGCTTTTTACTATATGAATGAGAATGTACTTTTAACCTTCCTTAAGAATTATTACACCAATACTTGATACTTTTAAGTAAATTTGCTAAAGTTAAAATATATCGAGTGATTTTTTTAACATGTGACACTTTAAAAAGTTTGTATTTTTTTTTATTAACTGAAATAAAAACTTGAAATATTTACTATACCTTCTCTACACATGGTGAATTTGTTACCTAATGAAAAACATGCTCTATGTGATGTTTTTCAGCTCACGATACTTACATGTTACTGTTCAACAGATTGCGGTTTATGATAAAGGAATATCATGGCCAGCAACATCACCAGATCTAAATACCTGTGATTTTTATCTGTGAAGTTATTTAAAAGATAGAATGTTTAAACAGAATCTATACACAATAGAAAACTAAACGTATCAAGTAAACAAGAAATTATCTCAGATTTCAACAGGTACTCTGTCCAGAGTACGGCAAAATTTTGTCGTTCGTGTCCAGAGCTAATGAGCTGAGAAGACATCACACAAATCATGTTTTGTACTAGGGGACCAATTTCCCATATATAGAGAAGGTACAGTAAAGTTCTATTTAATCCTTGTATTTCATTTAATAAAAAAAAATCAAACCTTTAAAAGTGTCAGATGTTTAAAAAATATCACTCGATATATACACAAAGATTGTGATGAATAAAAAAAACCAAAAGATGTATTTTATAATAAGACCAAAACTCGAAATAATAAAAATGAATATGTTAATTAATCTCGTTGCAGCTCGTAAAGAAGGTTAACCCTTTCAGGAAATACTTTCCAGTCTAGCCTCAAGTTATTGGTCTATAATTTTTTTTTGTTCAATGATTACTTTTCTTCTCAGTACAAGAAACTCTTGAAAGTTGTGAAGAAAAAAGCAACAACAATTTTTTTATTTTGAGTTACTGGAACGCTAATTCAAATTTAATTAAATTGCTCTTCCGAAAGTCTGGTAACAAAGAGGAGAGTTTGGGAAAATGGTTAAAATTCCACTAAAAATTTATGTTTTTATTTTGAACATAGAAAACATTTTAGTGATATCGTAACTGGTAATGTACGAGGATATATGAACGTTCTTTTTCGAACTACAATGGCTCATACAAAGTTTTAAAAATAGGTAATTACAGACCCTGTTTCTTTTTAAAATTTAATAAAACTTCATATCGGATTATGAACATGAAGTCAAAACTATTTCTAAAGTTCTTTCATAAATGACAACAATCCCATTCCATTAGGAATGGGAATCCATTCCACTATAATGGGAATACACCTAAGTAAAAAAAAACCTAAATTTGGATGGTTTCGTATCTGAACTTAGACTAAAATGGGAATAACTTATGAATTGAGAAGAGAAATTAACTTATATGGATTAAATTACAGCACTTTTTCTTATGAATTAAATTAACAGCTTTCTATGCAGCCAAACAGCCACACCAACTATACACTTGTAAGCGAACAATACAAGAAAAGCTCATCCGTAATAATATCGAAACAATAGTAATTACGAAAATATCATACCAATAAGGCTGTATGAACAGTATCAAACGTATGCCGGATATGTATCAGATCAATAGAAACTGCGTTTATATTGAAAACAAAAGCGGGAAACTATGTAATAATAATAATAATAATAATAATAATAATTTAATACAGTTATACCTTAGTTAATGAAACTAGACCTTTAAATATCGGCCCCTCAGTCAAATCACTTAGCTTTAGAGAAGAAATAATGGCAACGAAATTTGATAAAACTTGGCATGACGAAAGGATCGCAATTTTGACAGTAAATTCTATCAATTTTGCCTTGTTGTCAAGTGATCTCTCTAAATAAATTAACTCCTTTAACTTAAAGTCGAGGCAAATGGTTGAAAATCCTTTTGGAAAAAATAAAAAAAATCTCGTCTGACAATTTTTATTTGGATTAATTAGTTCTCATGAAGTTCTCCAAAGTACAAACAGAAAACGGGATCTGAGCAACTTACAAAAAATAATTATTTATACTAAAGATAATCGAAAGGATACTGATCAAGATATTGTCTGGAATCTGAAAATGACAGAGATAAATGAAAAACTGTTTTCATTAAATTTTATATATAATATGAAAATTATTTCACGAACGTAATACGTGAATAATATTTATGATGAAAATAACCACGAAGGAAAAGGAAACACAGAATGGTGTTCAAGTGCTTTCGTCTAATGACATCCTCAGGAACACTGGAATAAATAACAAGTTCGAGACTATATATGGGTTACAAAAAAATAAAAATAAAATAAATAGAAAAAAAAAAATGTAGGAGGAGCATACAAATTTATAAGGAAAACTACCAGAGTTTTAGCACTCTGCCCCTCTTGTCTAAATCCGTTCTGAACGAATTCAAACAACAGGATCAAGCGAAAAAGACCCTGGCTAATGTTAAAATTATTTGTAAGTTGAATAATGGCAGACTCAACAATATTTCTATCAACAATGTTGCTTGAGTGAACAAAATTGAAGCATTATTCCAATCAATACAGTGGGATAACTCTGACAAATGGACGAAAAGAGGGCACTGAACGACTGTCCCGTTCTAACGGAATATTGATGTGTTTCACACGTGTGTGCAAATCCTTTCCGTCTGTCCAATGTAAAAGAAATCACATTGTTTACACCAATTTTATAGATAATGCCTGAATTATTGGTAAGGCTATTTTTTACTCTGATATTTCACAATATTGTTATATGAAAATACTACATTAATATTTAAAAGTTTAAGTACATTAGCAATGTATAAAAAGCCTGGAAAAATGGAAGCACTAAAATATTCTTTGACAAGGTGCGAGGGTTATTATTCACACGATGGAAAGTTCGTTATGCCTTGTTAAGACAAGATTCCAAAACGCAGGTGGGTAACACAAATCACTTCCAATACTGTTGATTTTTTCTAATTCGACATCCATGTATTCCGACTGGCGATCCTCTCAGCGGGGAGAAACATTGAAGAAAATATGGCTTTCTTGATGGGGGTGTCAAGTCCGGAGTAAAAGTGTACGTAGGACAAATTGTTTGTTTTTTCCGTAATACTAAATAAATACTAGAACCCCCGTCGACTTCGAACCAACCCAGGCCATAGACGGAGGGGTTAACAACTGGCGACCTCTGCATCCAGAATTCGTTCAGTCTTCCAGACCCTGGAACTAGAACCAACATCCAGTTGACCGGCGTGTCACGACTTCCAGTTCGTCACAGCCACCCTTGAACCGGTGTGTCACGACTCCAAGTTCTCCACGCGTAGTTTTCATCCAAGAACAAGTGGCCAGCAAGACACGTCTTCAGGACACGTCCCCAAGGATTTCGCCGTAGGAATCTTGTTAAGTACAGAACTCTTTTTTTTTTTAAATAATCTCTAAACATTTGAAAAGTCAGTATTATTAACAGTTAATAATTAGTATCGAGCAAGAATTAACAAAAAACACAGTGAACATTCCATACACCAGTGATACATTTCTTTTTAGTGAAACCGAGTTATTTCCACTATTATAGTTAGTATACTATAATTTTATTTAAGGTACCAAGCATAATATTACCATACCTTCACGTACAGTGCTTACAATAAGTCTCGCGCCTCTGTCTCGTCCCAAGCTAGTCTGTTAGGTATAAAATGGGCGGTCCTTATGGCAGTGGAGGTGTGTTCGGATTGGTGCACATAATTGCTCTAACCCCATCAATGACGTCCACATTATCATTGTGTCGATCACGCTATCTATTTATAAGGGTGTCCAAGGAAGAAATGTCAATAATGCACCATTTGACTCTTTGGGTATTTCTAAGTAGAAAGTATTATATCGACGTGTGCCTGATTCCCAACCGTTACCGAGATACAGGCCTCTACATTTGGGTAACTAAAACATAATAAAAAGCCGATCTTAGATAATATTCAGTGACATTTAATGATACATTGGCAACTGTGCAGATCCTCACATTATTTATTTACATTATTTTTTTGTCTGGGGGTTAATGAAGAGTGACGTTTATCAGCGGGGTAAGCCCGAAACTAGGGAGCAGTTGGTTGCACGTATACAGGATAGGTAGATAAACCTCAGAAATGAACTTCCGCGTTTTCCTTGGCAAGACTCGATGGATCGGAGGCTCGCCGCGTGCATTGAAGAAGGAGGGGGTCACTTTGAAACCATTCTGTCATTAAATAGTATCTAAGATCGCCTTTTTATTATGTTTTAATTACCCAAATGTAGAGGCCTGTATCTCGGAAACGGTTGGGACTCAGACCCATATCGATATAATACTTTCTACTTAGAAATACCCAAAGAGTGAAATGGTGCATTCTTGACATTTCCTCCTGGGACACCCTGCATATAGACACATACTGTATATAGATATATATAGAGTATGCAGGAGATAACGCTCTCTCTCTCTCCATCCTCTCTCTCCCCTCTCTCTCTCTCTCTCCCCATCCTCTCTCTCTCTCTCTTATCCTCTCTCTCTCTCTCTCTCTCTCCATCCTCTCTCTCTCTCTCTCTCTCCCCATCCTCTCTCTCTCTCTCTCTCTCCATCCTCTCTCTCTCTCTCTCCCCATCCTCTCTCTCTCTCTCTCTCTCCATCCTCTCTCTCTCTCTCTCCCCATCCTCTCTCTCTCTATCCCCATCCTCTCTCTCTCTCTCTCCCCATCTCTCTCCCCATCCTCTCTCTCTCTCTCCATCCTCTCTCTCTCTCTCAGAAAGCGTTTGATAAGGTATCTCACCGCTGGCTAATGGCGAAAGTGCGCGCGGGTATCGGTGGGGAAGTAGGCAGGTGGATTGAAAACTGGCTGAAGAATAGGCGGCAGAGGGTTGTAATTAAAGGGGTTAGTTCGGGTTGGGCCTCGGTCACTAGTGGGGTTCCTCAGGGTTCCGTTTTGGGGCCACTGTTGTTTATCATTTACATAAATGATATCGACGGTGGCATCGTCAGTCGGATCGCCAAATTCGCTGATGACACCAAGCTTGGGGCCAATGTTGGGACGCCCGAAGCGATCGAGCAACTGCGTGCGGACCTAGGTAGGATAGGAGAGTGGTCCGAAAAATGGCAAATGCCGTTTAACTTGGATAAATGCAAAGTATGTTGGGGGAGTCATATCGAGGCGACTGATTTGGAAAAGGACTTGGGTGTGTTAATTAGCAGCGACCTTAAATTTACCAAACAGTGCGTAGAGGTTGAAAAGAAAGCCCAGAAGCTGTTAGATTATATCAGGAGGCAATTTCAGTTTCGGAACAAGGAGATTGTGCTCTCTCTGTACAATTCCCTGGTTCGGCCGCACCTGGAATATGCTGTGCAGTTTTGGTCGCCCACCCTCAGGAAAGATATTGAGAGGCTGGAGCGAGTGCAGGCGAGGGCCACAAAGTTAATCCCTTCCGTTAGGCATATGGGCTACAATCGACGGTTACGCGCCCTGAACTTGTTTTCGCTGGAACTCGGAGGCTGCGCGGTCAACTGATCGAGGTTTTCAAGTTCTTGCGCGGGTTCAACGATGTCGATTTTAGAAGCATGTTTAGTTTAAATGATAACCCAACTCGCAACAATGGTTGGAAGTTGGATTTGAAGCGGTTTAGGACTAGTGTGTGTGGGAATTACTTTGCGTATAAGATCTGTCACACGTGGAACAGGTTACCTTCAGATGTTGTGAACAGTTCCTCTGTGGATCAGTTCAAGAAAAGGTTAGACCAAATCTTGCACACTATTTGAGGGTGTAAAAAATTTTCCCTGGCACTCGTTGCCATTGGTACCTCCTCGGTATGGGCCGCAAGGCCTTTTGAGGTGCTTCTTTTCCTTGTAACTCCTTGTAACTCTCTCTCTCTCTATCTCTCTCTCTCTCTCATCACACCGCATGGCAATGTATCCATATAACGTTAATAATAACCGAAACTCGAGAAAATATACTCTCTGCCTTCCGCTCTATCCCAAATCCTTTTCTCTTAGTAACCTCTTAATACAAACTAATCTATCATATTTGCGACTTTTTAACTCTGGTAGGATTCAATTCCATTCCTATAGTGTAAGATACTTAAATTCATTTGTGTATTATGCCATATGATGTGCGTAAAAATAATCATTTTTAAATAGTTGGAGCGTTCAAGGTCATCTGTAGTAATCTCTAGACTACTCAAGCCCACTCTCAACACTTAGATTCCCCTAAGACACAGGCGTCTTCAAGTAACATGAATGCGTAGAGATCTAAGGTGTTAGATTCCATATTATATAATTTATGTGCTAGGTTTAAGAACGCTGGCATTGAAGGATGGAAGGAAGGGACAGTAAAAGCGATAATAGGTTAATGAAGGAAGTGGAATGAGGATGGAGGTAAGCGTTGCTATGTCGAAGGAAACGAGGTTGGGTGGGAAATTACGAAGGGAGGAGGAAAGGGATCCAGAGATTATTAATCTAATTCTACCACCACGTTCTCCTGATATGAATCCGATTGAAAACCTTTGGGCAATAACACCAGTACACATTTGAAAACTTGTCGATCGATTTTTACAAACTAGTTGGTGATTCTATATAATTTGAGTGCGCTGATATAAAAAATATAGTTAGTTTTTCCCTATCACGTATGGTTTTCTTACTACAGGGTGTGTCATAAATCCCCTATTTATCCCCAAATGTGAACCATCTTATCGAGACCAACATTGGATTGCACATGCTAATAAATTTTGTTGTTATAGACTACAGTAACACTTACATAATAATGTAGGGTAAATATATATAACAACCAGTCCCGTTCCCAGCAAAATACTCTCTCCCCTCCCATCAATGGGTGGTTAACATTTGGGGACAGATGAGGTATTACAATACCCCTTGTAGCACGAAATATTTAGGTGATAGAGTAAAACCTAATTAAAGCAGAATTAAATAGCTCCTAGCTCTTGGACAAGCATATTGCTTGTTTATGAAAGAATAAAAAAATAACTGAAAGGAACAAAATATATTTACCTTCTTTACTTGCAAACATTTCAGGACTTATTCCAAAGACTTAAGACTATGAAGGTAGATCTGACTAATGACGACTAAACCGGTGCTTCTTTGATGTTTTCTTATGCTGTGCGAAGTATGTGTCGGATGCCAATAAATTGTTCTCCTGCAATCTAGACCCCAAAAGTTCTGCAGAGTCCTTAGGCAGATTCAAATCCCTGACTAAGTCATTTAGTTCGGCTTGGGTTAATGGTTTAGGATCTCGGTCAGCTGTTGGCTGTTCATAAACATCATCATTGTCTGGATTTGGAGCTGAATCAGAATCTGAATTGTATTGATCCAGACTCTCGGGTGGGCGGGGAATAGGAACTTCTGGACCATGGGGTACCGGCCTTATTGCAGATGGAAGACTTGGGTATTGAAGGCTCTCTTTATTCTTTGCATTATAACTTTTAACATTGCAAGAACAGAAGTAGCAGTCGTCGGTATGGTTTCTAGGCTCGCGCCATACCATAGGATCCCAAATGGCAAACTTTTCTTTTTACCTTTGCTCCAATTCCTTAGTGCCGCAACACACGTAAGACAAACCTTGTGTGGAGCCCAACTTTTGTTTTGATCTCATAATTTAATTCCAAAATAAGCATGATAAGCTTCTTAATGAAGGTCGTTACATTTGTCCTTTGTTTTACAACAACATACCGACCACAAATATAACAAAATATGTCTGGACTATGGGTACATCCTCTAGAAGCCATTATTAAAATTTTAAAGACGTAATGTTAGAATTATGTATCTGAAAAATATGAAAAAACGAAATTAATTAGATAAAAAGGGTAAAAAATTACAAAACGCCCCAAACTTGTTTTGCTAATAACTTTAAACTGTGGGTGATAGAAACAAACTGGTAGCATTTTTGAATTCAGCGCAGCGAACTGCTTCAGAATCACAACTCAAAATAAAGAAATCGATTTTCATGCAGACCGGTGTAATGATTAACGAATGAGAGCAACGCAATGAAAGAACATTTGAAGCACTTTTAGCTCGCACGAGGAATAGTTGGGAGAGCTTACGTCGAACACCAAACATTCCCTACAATCTGGCCTCTTCTATGCCGCAACGATTGCAAGAAATTATTGATGCCGGAGTAAGCTATACGAAATACTGATGTTAAAGCCATGACGTAAATGTGTATCGAATATATATTTGTGTTAATATAGAATTTTTTAATATTTTTGTTTGACATCTATAAAAGTATATATTGTGACCATGAAAGAACTTTACTTATCCTTTGTTAGAAACTTTTCTTGCAAGGTCTACGCTCGTGGAGATGATAATATAGCATTGTTGAAACAAACTATGAGAAGGTAATAGTTTCAGGAAAAAAATAAAAACTGGCAACATCGAGGCCATCACATGTTTATGGGAATTGTCATATGATATGCTACCAATAAACTCTTATATAATAGTATATACAGTATACTATATTACGTAATAATTACGATGAACAAATCAAATGCAAATTTCTCTGATTCACGGCCCACCAGTCTTGCTTTAGACTAATGACTTTCATAAGATGGAATAGGTTACCACTTAAAACAATGGATAAACTATCCATTAGTGAGACGACCGTGACTTCCTCGAAATGCGAGCGCGTGAGAGGTTCACTGAGGAATTTGATCATTAGATTCTTCACGTAGGATATGTATCACAAACAACAATATTGACAACAATTCCCAACAATTACTTTATATCAATCATTGCATTTGAGCAAATAATTTAGACCTGCGTCAAAATAACTTAGGTATTAGGCAATGATTTGGGATATTTTCTGAATTAGTCGTTCTCTATAGTCTACAGCAGTGTTTCCCAACCGGGGGCCATATGGCTCCCTGGGGGCCATGGCACATTTGAAGGGGGCCACAGGAAAATGTTATTTTGTAAAATAGAGTTAAATCTGCATATTACCTACTGAAAATAATGCTTATGGGGGCCACGGGAAAAAATAAGGTTCCTAAGGGGGGCCATAAGCCAAAACCGGTTGGGAACCACTGGTCTACAGTATATACTGAGACGGTATAATGTAATGCCCAGCTAATATTATGATGACTAGGATTGCTCCATAACCATCCCAACATCCCGAAACTTGGTCATTCTGTTTCTTAATCATTTGTATTTTAAACACTAAAATGTAGCAGAAGTGACGTAATAATGGACGTCATTGATGGGGTTAGAGCAATTATGTTCACCAATCCGAACACACCTCCGCTGCCATAAGGACCGCCCATTTTATACCTAACAGACTAGCTTGGGACGAGACAGAGGCGCGAGACTTATTGTAAGCACTGTACATTAGAGTGAAATCTTGTTTACATTTTTTTATTATTTTGTTTGTAATTTTTTCAAATTTTCCCCTAGTTAGGCAAATTGTTGTGCATTTATTTAATGTGTATTTTTTAGATGGAGTAGTTAGGAAAACCCCTTAACCCTTTATGGACAGAATTTTCTCTAGGGTTAAGTTATAAATGCGTGTATATGAAAGGTAAGAAATTTGTAACAGTTGTCCATATAGGGTTAAGTGATCATTCCATAAATTAAGATCGTCAAGCAGACCAAATTAGAACACATTAATAGTACCTTCACATATGAGCGATTCAGACGGTGCGCTTTCTGACATCGAAAAATTCCCTACACCCATTTTTTCACCTACCCCACGCCCTTCAAACCGGTCCTATTCAAAGGAGTGACATAACGAAGGAGTGACATAAAGGAGTGACAAATCGGAGATAAAATTCAAAGGAGTGACACGAAAATACCAACAAAGAAGAAGAAAGAACAAATCCAGAGGGAAGAGAGGCTTGCAACTGTTAGGTTAGGTTAGGTTAGGTTAGGTTTCTAGTTTTTGAAATAAAATCTTAATTTTAACAATTCTAACAAATTTTGTTTTTTTAAATAAAATTTTAATAATTATACTCCTTTGAATTTTATCTCCGATTTGTCACTCCTTCGTTATGTCACTCCTTCGTTACGGTATTTATGTCACTCCTTTGTTATGTCACTCCTTTGAAATGTCACTCCTTCGATACAGACCCCCTTCAAACATATTCCCAAACACACAAACTTCAGATCAAGTACAAGCCAATATGTCTCAAACCCCCGCCCCAGCATACATTAACTTAGGTAGACTAGTAAACCTTCCCCATACTGTCTTAATTTTTAAGGGGACCATAGATAACACTGCCCAACACCAATTTTGCTGATTTAATTCTAACACCTGTTTTTAGGTAACTTTGGTGTGCTGATTTAAAAAATCACCTTAGTTTTTGCCTATCACGTCAGGTTTTCGAGCAATCAAATACGGATATTTTGGAGATATCGCATTTTGGCAGGGTTATGCCCAATTTTTTTTCTTTTCAAAAAATAAGTTTTTACATACTCAGAATCAGCATGGAAAAGTAAACAATTGTGCAGGGAGTGAACTTTAATATACAATGGTAATATTGACATAAAGTGATTAAAAGTGTTTAAATAAGCAAAAAATGAATCCATGATCGTAACGTCACGCTCACACCTGGGGAAATCACAGATACCCAAGATTTTAATATGTTGTACATGACCTTTAGATTTAATGCACAGATATGCGTATTCCACAGATAAAATTTTAACAGCAAAACAGCTGTTAACAGGTCTCAAAAATCATCAATTTTGATAAGCGCCCTTCATGGATCACCCAAAATAGGCATATTGCATTGCACATTGCACGAAAACCTGATGTGATGGACAAAATCTAAGGTGATTTTTGAAATCAGCACATCAATATTATCCAGAAACAGGTCTTAGAATTAAATCACCAGCAAAAAATTGTTTTTTTGTTGGGCAGTGTAATCACTTTGTTGAACCACGCGTAAGACCTTGGATTGAGTCTTTAGAACAACATTTCTTACGCGAAAACATCACCGATGATGATATAAAGATTAGGGAAGCAAAAAGGTTTATCGACCCTAAAGAAGGGAATGCTCATGATACAGTCACCTACCTCTCATCCATTAGCGAAGCTACAACATGGGACAATTTTAAACAAAACTTATTAGAATTTTTTAAAGAAATAACACTTGCACAACCCTTAACCACGTTAGAAGCAGTCTTCCAAGCTAAATGGAAGAAAGAGGAACATGAAGATTTAAATAATTTTATTACATGAACACATAAACTCGTAGGAGAAGCCCTCCGAGCCGCAGAAAATGCGTGTGGCATTACTTTCACTTCAAAAGAAAGAAACCTAATAGTAGCAACGACCATTTACCAAAACCTTCCCGGAGCACCTAAAAAAAAGTTTCAAGAGCTTCTAAATGTTGACAAACCAGTAAGTGTAGCCATAAATAAAACATGGGAACATTACCCAGATTTAGCAAACCAGAACTACCGAAAGGGTAGAGAAACCCCCCTACATTACATTCAGCAGCAGCAACCACAACAACAACAACCCTATAAATCGAGGCCAATGCAGGGAACACCACCCCAGAAACAAGCCCTCCAAACCCAGAATACACGCCGTTCTCCACAGTGTTTTAACTGCGATAGCTTTGGGCACATGATAAGTCAGTGCAATTATCCCCCTTATTGCTCCCACTGTCACGAACATGGTCATCGACGTTGCGATCGCCAAAAATGTGCTGATAAAGCTCCTGCAGGGTATAGGCCCCACTTCCAGAAATCGAACCACCAACGTTCCCAAAAGTCCTCCAATCCCCAGAAACCAGTCCATTCCCAGCCTCAGTCGAACCACCAACCAAATAGATTACGACCACAGGGTCAATCACACTATTACCCCATGTACAAACCCCAGTACAATCAGCAAGGTCAGATAGTTCGGTACGTAGAAGTACCCGAGGAGGAATCATTTTTCCCAGAGTACAGTTTTTCAAGAAAACCCTCCAGCGTTTGGTGATCCCATAGAATATGACCCAGGTCCTCCCATAGAGGACAATTCGAGCCCTTTTTTGGACCCTACTTTGGAGGCGGCAGTTCAACCTCCTCCCTCCTAAAGAGCAGTAATGTACCCAAATACACACACCAACTCCCCATCAGGATAATAGGTGCAAATCTCCTAGATTTAATAATAAATTGTAGCATAGATAATCAAGATTTAACCGCTCTCCTAGCTCAGATGTTCTTATTGCCCAAGTCCTTAGTCAGAGTCAGAATTCAGCTATCCCTGGTGTTTGTTTAAACAACGGAAAAAGCCCTATCGAATTGACTTCAAATCAGAAAATAGGAACTGTTTCCACAGTAGAAATAGATTCAGATTTCTCCAAGCTGGAACCCGATTCCAAACCCATTTTCATTCCTCCCTATCGGGTTCCACATTCCCAATTAGTCACTATTGAGGAACACATCACGGACATGTTGGAGCAGGATGTCATTCAGCCTTCAGCTAGTCCTTGGTCTGCTCCTATGATTCTTGTCTCCAAAAAGGACGGAACATCTCGCCCTTGTATAGATTTTAGACGCCTGAACCACATTACCATCCCAGACCGTTTCACTATTCCAAACACGCAGGAAACAATTCTGAACGTAGGGAAAGCTAACTTCTTTTCATCCCTCGATTTAGCATCCGGTTATTGGCAAATGGCGGTCAGTCCCGAAACTCTTTCAGGCCCGATTTATTCACAAATTAAAGATACTCTATTATGGTTCCATATGGCTAGTTTTCCACTTTATTCCCTTTTTCCTTTCCAGTAATTTTGCTCATACTGAAACTTTTTTTAAGGTTGATGAAAATTTTTTCCGTTGTTTAAATGATTTTTGGATTTTCTAGTGTAAAATTAGTCATAATGTGGTTCTTAAAAATGTGGTTAGCTTGCACATATTTATAAGAAAAAATTAACGAAATTTGACTATATGTGCAGACGGATATGAATTTTTAGCGGTTTTTAGCACCATAATTTTTCGAAGTTCAAAATTTGTCGAAAATTATGTGCGTTTCGGTTAATTTTATTCGAAGCGTTTCGGAAAACACCTAATTGAAGTTGATATGCGTGATACCTGGATAAAGAAAGAAGAAAAACAAAAAAAAATTATGTATGTGTATGGGGTCCTATTTCAGAACCATAAAGTTCAAGATGAGAAACTCTTCGAATCTGAATGAATTGCAACAATTTTCTTTAGAAGAATGGACTTAAATTTCTATTGAGAGATGTCGAAACCTTGAAGAAAACTGCCCAAAATGAATCACTGAAGTCATTCAAGCAAAAGGTGGACACACACAGTATTAAATAATTTTGCAAATAAATTTTAACAAATAAATGCAAATAAATGTTGCAAATAAATTTTAACAAATAAATGCAAATAAATGTTGCAAATAAATTTTAACTTTTTATTTTCCTCAAATTCTCTGATGTTTTACATTATACGGGATTGAACTAATTTTTTTATTTGTTAATTTTTTCCAAACTGACGGTAAACTTTTCATATGCACGATACAAAAGATAAGGACGAATATAACTAAAATATTTCTCTGTACGAATACTTATAAGCGTCACTGTATATAAAGAAAAGCGCTTCCAGTAGGTATTTAGTGTCTATATTTAGAGACAGAAGTAGTGGCATCCACTTTGTGATAAACATAGTAGGATGCACTGGTTGGGTCTGGTTACAGAACACTGGGTGTTGTCAATAGAGAATGTTTGGGAATCAAAATTCCGAATAAGCTATAAAGAAGGGCCAGGTCGCCCTCGCCTTATGGACTTCTCTTAATGCGATTTCGCTATTATGCGACGACCCTACTTCTACCACTCTCTCGTTTTGTGCGAGAAAAGTTTGCAATTATGCGACTGGCCGGGTTGGATGTGCGAAGCTCGTGCGACTAGTGTAGGCGCACGCGGACTCCGCTAATGCAGTTGGCGCGGGTGGAGCAGTGAGTCAGCAGCCATGTGAGGTAGCCCGCACGCTTCGGTCGCTTCCTCAATCTCCCTCACTCAGTGACAGTCATTCAGGCAGACAGCGTCGCATTGTCCATTGTTGGGTGTGAATCAATGCTACTCGCTCTCATCTTGTACTGTGTGGATTTGCCATTACTGTTGACTTTAGTGCAGTGAGTATTCAAGTAAATACCTATTATTTCTTTTAATGTTTTTTATATAATTTCAGATGACTGTTTCATTTTATTAGGTGATTTTTCATTGGATTTGTTATGAAAGAGTGTTAGGTTTTTTGGGGGTGTTCAGTTGTGGTCCTGGAACGCATCCCTATTAAATATATGTAATAAATGGCTCTCTTTACGCGAAATCGCTTTATGTGAACTTTCTTTGGAACGCAACCCCCGCATAAAGCGAGGGCGACCTATAGAGAGTTTGTTGGGGTTGAGTTAAGGTTGGTGATGTTCCCTTTTCTCGTAAATGTTTAACGGAGGTGCTGGTCGGGTCTGGTATAAGAGCACTAACAGTTCTAAAATACTTTTTAATTTTTTCAGTTTAACTACTTTTAATTAATGAAATAGGAATTCCCAGAAGTCCAAACCTCCTATTAGCTATGTTTTATTTGGGAAGCCACTCTCTCTTTCCCCTTCTTTCTTTCTCTTGCTCTTTCCAATTTATTTTTTTCGTCAGTGTGAAGCGCGCTGCTTATATGGTCGGTTAGTCAGGATAATGTAAAAGTAGTAATGTTCCTTTTTTCCAATAAATACAGTAGGAAGAGCTGGTCGGGTCTGATTTCAGAATACTGACAGTTCTTAGATGAAACCCCATTGGTAGAGACGGGAAGCTTGATATAAACTCTCGGGAGTACTGTAAAAACTTTCGAATAGACGTATTCAGCAGCAATAGGTTTCAGTTAGGCGATCTTTCCCAGTAATAAATTTCTATTAAAAATTTAGATTTTTATTCAGCATCAAACCAAATCATTTATTTTTGCAGTTAATTTCCTTCTTATTTCTTCTTTAAATGAACATTCTATAAATAATGGACGTCTTTTATAAATTCAAATAATTGTTAAAATTAATTACTGATATAACGAAAAGAATTAAAGATTTAAGCATTAGTATTTTCCTTATAATCAAGCTCTGTGCACTGACTCTTTTGTTTAACGGAAACTCCAAAGTTTCTCATGTCTTCACCAGTTCAAGTATTTTCATGATTTGAATTTATAAGCTACGAACAAACTGTTATTGCTTATTGAAAATACTGAAATTAAAATTTAAATAAATAAAAGCTACATTATATAAGTATGATTGTCACCCACTTTATTATAATACTGCAAAACAAATTGTTTCGGAATTTCCATATTCACACGATAATAAATGCAAAAAACTTCACTTTTTTCTACGTGAAGGTCAAACTATGAAAATAAAAACCCACTCTAATAGACAGAGTTTATTTCCACAACAGTTTCGATGCCCACTGGCATCCTCCTCGGGTGGATTCGTTTTTCTGTATCCACCCGAGGAGGATGCCAGTGGGCATCGAAACTGTTGTGGAAATAAACTCTGTCTATTAGAGTGGGTTTTTATTTTCATATTCACACGATAAGAAGAACGCGTCAGATTTGTAGCCCAGTTGCATCCAGATGATTGAGAAACGCCCTTCCTCTTCCAAAAGAATACAAAAGAAATGAAAAGGACACCAAACAGCAACAGACAAGCTGGTTCCTACGTGGCTGTCTGTTTAAGAAGGAAATTTAAAATATGGAAGAATATTTAAAGGAACGTGAAAATTTTGAAGCAGAGGAGAGAGAAAATTCTACTATATTTTCATGCGCTAACAAGTACTTCTAACTGGGGATTTAAAGTAAGATCAGCATCTAGTCTCTTTTTAAAGGACTCAACCGAATTACGTTGAACTGTGCTGGCAGGCAATTGATTCCACAAATTAACTGTACGATTGAAGAAGAAATGCTCAACTTCATTAGAATTAAAATGTTTACCCACTAATTTCAGACCATTGCCGCCAGTTCTATTTGCATTTCAGAAGGTGAAATATTTTTCGGTGTCGACGTTGTCAAAACCTTTAAACATTTTAAACACCTAAATTAAATCTCCTGGAAATGGTACAACTAAAAGTAGACTCATAAATTCGCTTCCTGCTTCTCGAAACTACTAGAAAACTCTTGTTACTCCGATTAAATGATTTCCTATGGACATCTCCTAATCAGTTTGGTTTTAAAAGGTCCCACTCAACTGACCTGTGTATCTATGTACTTAAAGAAACAATATCTAAATATATTGACAGTAGTTCAACTATTTATAGCTGTTTCCTAGATATAAGTAAGGCATATGATAGGGTGAACCACAATATTTTATTTGAAAAACTAGAAGACAGGAAGGTTCCCATGTACATATTAAACGTATTGAAATTTTGGTATTCCCACCAATCTTTCACTGTTAGGTAGGGCAATGTACTATCCGAGTGTTTTGGCTCTTCTTGCGGGGTGAGACAAGGCTCCTTGCTCTCCCCTATGCTGTTTAATGTGTATCTTGACGGATTAATTGCTTCACTTAATAAGGCAACAGTGGGATGTTGTATAGATAACACAATGATAAATAACTTACTTTATGCCGATGATATGGTGTTAATAAGTCCCTCTGTTAAAGGTCTGGATCGGCTACTAAAAGTCTGCGAAGTGTATTCGCAGAAACATGATATTCTTTTTAATGTTACAAAATCTAAGGTTATGCAATTTCATCCTAAAAGCTGTAATCAGCCAGCTGATATAAGGTTTAAAATGAATGGTGAAGTAATTGAGGAAGTACAAGAGCTTAAGTATTTAGTTTAGGTCAAACTATTACCAGCTCCTTGAGTGATGACTCGGATGTAAGAAAACAATCTCGAAGCCTTTGTGCTAAAGCGAATATGACCATAAGGAACTTTCGATTTTGTACAAGTGAAGCTAAAGACACTCTCTTTCGTACTTTCTGCAGTAATATATACGGACAGCAACTCTGGGTAAATTATAAAAAAGGTTCTGGCAGAACCCTAAATTTGCTGTACAACAGGTCCTTTAGACTTACATAAATTACCCCCGAGATACTCAGCTTCGCAAATGTTTGCTACCGGCAATGTCCCGAGATTCCTGGAGGTAACAAGACGTGCTCAATACAGTCTAATGCAAAGAATTAAAAAATCAACCAACCCGATTATCCAAGCTATCCATGAGTCCTGCTATTTATCCTCTAAGCTATGAAATTCTTGGTACTAAAACGTCTGTCTGTAGCTCCACTTAACTTCGACATTACAGTATTATTTCTAATCAATTGTATATATTTCTATCCTTTGTATATGAACTGTCATTGTATTAATAATATTTGTCATATGGACTATAGTCTGCAAATAAACCTTTTCATTTTCATTGACACAAACTCCAAGTAATTGATATAAATTTAACTGTAATAATGAAGAAACACCGAAAGTGATGATTACTATTCTGTACTATAATAAATACTCGCACCCGAGCATATTGGACAGTGGTTAAATAGCCTGTTTTCGCAGAGCAGTTCATTCGACTTCAGGTTAAAGACGATAATTTTAGATAAAAAAAGATTTAAATCTGAATAAATAACAAAAAATTAATCTTGAAACCTAAGAACACTTACATACCCTACTAACACAATTAAACTACTAATTTCCTTTATGCGAATCTGCTAATGAATTTATAAATCAAAATCAGTTAAAATAAGGCTCATTCCATTAAAACTGTCTTAAAAAAAAACATTATTTCCTCTGTTGATTCCCGTCCACTGTTAATAAAGATCTATTCTCCTGAGACAAAACTTGACCTCAAGAATAATAATAATGTTAGGTTTATTAGTTAGTCGATTTGTTGCTGAAAATTATCAGGCTTTTCAAAAGTCTTTAACCTTTGTCCTGGCGACAGCTTAGGTATAAAGGATAAAACTCTAGACTCGAAAATATTGTTTGGACTGCACTGCACTCCATAATGTTCTACGAGTTCAGTGAGTTTTTTATTCTTGAAGGATGAACTGAACTTGAACCTTTTCCAAAATAATGGATGACATCAATAAGGTAAAGTAGCGTGCACTGCTTAGCAAAGTTTGTTTAGTGGACTACAGACAGAGTATTCCTTAAAAGTCAATCCAATATTATTTTATATGAAAGCTTGAATATCTGGTGCAAAATTGAATTAATCTAGGAAATGAAAATAAAAGTTTGGATAACTATAGTTATAATTGCTATAAGGACGTATTTTTCAACATTGATTACACAAAAGCTTATTTTTCCTTATGATAAACAAAAACTAAAAATGTATTGAGAATTCTACACTATAATATATATATATATATATATAATATATATATATTATATATATATATATATGCTACAAAATGTATACCATCGTTATTCCATAGTAGAACTTTAAGGAGTGATCTTAGATGCAAAAAAAATTTGAGGAAAATGTTTGAATTTGCATTAACAAAAACGACGAAGCATAAAATGATCTTATCTAACATTATCAAATGTAATATAATCTAATCTAATTTAAACCTACTTCACCTAACGTAAGTATACGTAACCTATATTTACCACGATGACTACTAGAAGTTTCGTTGATAATGAAATTGGAATAACAGTTTTCCAGACACCTGTCTAATATTCCTTTAAACTAAAGCATCGACTTCTTTTCCTTCGAACCCGTTTTCTTTTAACCACTGAACCACCACTTCTAGGTTCTTTTCATACCATTTGATGTTGGCTACTATGTTCTTCCTCCTCTCTCCCAAAGACCACGTTTCAGGCTCCTGCAGCTCCTTCTTCGAGGCTACGAACGCATCGATCTGTAAATGAAAGTTTAAAATTTAAGGTTTAAAAAGTTTAAAATCTTAAGGCTAAATAAATATTAACCCTTTATCGCCTGAAGGTTTTTTTCGAGACTGAATAAAATCGTCTGCCGTTAACCAGAACAGAATCAGTGAAGTGACACTGGGCGCTAAAGGGTTAAAAGGCATTATTTATAGAATTAGCAATAGGAAAAAAAATTAAATTCTCTACTCGTTCTTTTCAACATTTAAAAAGAAAAGCACGAGAGTATTTTTGCTTCATAATTTTTTTTTATCTCCGAACAATCAAATGTATTGTAGCCTGTGTAAGCAAAGATGTTAATACAGTATAATGAAGTTTACATTTAAAGAGGAATTTACCAAAGTTGTGAATTGGTTGATCTCAAATAAACTCTAAGTACTAATAAAACACTTTTTTATTTTTAATAACAAAGAAGTGTGCATCTTCACAACCTGAATGTTGTAGAATTCGTTGTTAAAGCAATGTAACGAAATTTTCAGGCATAATGTCAGATAAGAACTTGCGGTGCAAAATTTGTCAATTGTTCAAGTTTATAATGATTGTTGTTGTATTATATGGCTTAAAAAGCAATAAAGGCTAAGGTCGAGTCAATCTTCTTGACATGCTGAAACTACTGTACATTTCAACTAAAATATATTTCTGCCTAAAAGGTGGCTAATCAGTAGTACCTTATAAGCGTAAGCTATATAAGTCTAAATATGAAACACTATTCTTACCTCAGCTAACTCTTCGTAAGTCTGAATGTGATTCATTGCTAAAGCGAGAAGTTCAAGTGATTGCTCTTTGTTTCCTAGACTGAAAATAAATTAAGAAATTTAGTAAAAATATCTTGAAATACTGAAACAGCTACAGAATGATACATCGTGGAATCTTGGCACTGTTCTTGTGTTGGTATTAGAGCATATAGAGTAAAAGCTTCATGCTTCATTGTCCGGCACTTACCGTACCTGACTAGTACCAGATAAGCAAAATTTCCATTTAAGAAATCAGACACCCTAAAATCCTTGCTTGAATTTTCTTTGACCCCTGCCATGCCATCTCATATAAATATAATATAAAAATATCTTAAGCACCCTGAATTTTACCTTTATATTAAATGATTTAAAATAGGTATACAATATTATATAGCAATATTAGCAATAAAATATACAGTAAGAAGTATAATAATATAATTATGTTATCGGAGAATGGCTCACCATAATCAGTGTCCAGTTAGCACTGCAATCAGTTTCAGGTGGGATTAGGCATGGATGTTGGCTTTATTTATTCATTTTCATTGGCTTTATTATACAGTAAATATAGGGTAGGGTGACACTTATTTTCGAAAGTTTGAATTTTTATCGGGACGGGCGCGTTTCTGGTTCCATTTTGTCAAAAAATATCGTGTGTAAAATATTTTTGAAATAAAACAATATTCAGAACTGCCTCAATACGGTCAAAGTTTGTATATTTTCTCGAAAAGTAGAAATTTTAGATCATGATGTTCTATGCCTCTAGCAAATAAAATATCACTTCTAGTTTGTTCAAGCTACTAATCTTGACCTAAAACATATAACTGGACTTCATACTTTCAACTCTAGGTCCCCCTCAACTCGAGTATTAGCCCCTCAAGGGGGGGGGGTATCATGGGCGCCCATCTCCCTCTCATTGTTGCCTACTTTGCAGAGGTCACGGTGGACTTGCGGGCGGTTGGGAAGTCACAGCGGTGCTTCTCGACCACTTGTAAGAGGAACTGCCTTTGGTCTTCACTCTTGGTAAGGGCCAGGTTGAAAGACTGCATCAACGCCACCCCGCGCTCCGCGAAGTCATTGACAACTTGAAGGGCCTGGACTCGGCGGGATGCGGCGATGAAGGCTGGGTCCGTCCGCCACTCCTCCGGATCCTTGAGCAGGAAGGCGGTGCTGATGTCCAGAACCTTGAAGAACTCCTTTGATGTAGTCGTTGTGAACTTGGCCAATGTATTGTTGGCGATTGAGGCGGTGGACAGGTCCACATTGATACGCCGCGGGGGATCCTCCGATCCTTCCTCTTCTTCCATCGCTTTAATCATCTCCCGCTTTGTCGCCAAGTCGATACCCTCGTCGAAGATGGCCAGGGTGACGAGGCGCTCGCTCAAGTACCATAGGTGCCTGGCGAAGACTGTCGCCGTCGCCTTGGCCACCGCTGAGTCCGGATAATAGACGAGGGCCTTGAGCAGCGCGAGGTCCGCGGCTGGGGCCGTTGCCGGGAGCGGCGCTTTGTACCAGGCCGTCACGTAGATGGACACGGCGAAGATGGTGAATCGCCGGATTCCAGCCGCTTCGCCTGACGACATCTGAAACTGTTCCCGGAACAGGAACAGTTTGATGGCATAGATGACTTTTGCCATCCAGCGCGCGCGATGGAAGGCGCCGGGACGAGCGAACCGGGCACCCGCTTGTTCGGACCGCCCAGCACAATTACAGAGAGCTCCAGAAGTTCCCTGTAGTCATCACGTGGATGTTGACCGTCGAGGAGGCGGCTGAATTCGATCAGCAGGTCGTCGCGGGCGTCCTTCAGGTGCTGCGGCATGGTTCCATCCTCGAAGGGCTTCGCTTTGGTTTGATCGATGAAGTCCCACTGGGCGGCGAATCGTTTGAACAGGAGGATGTCAGGACCAGTAGAGGGACCGAGGCACGCCGTGAATGCCTTCTCGCACACCAGTTCGTGGATGTGGTGGCGGCAAGCCAAATGAAGCACTGTCTTCTCGAGTTTTCTGCTCAATGATATAGCAAGCTCCTCCTGAGAGTCCTGTGTTTGAGGCGGTGGTGTCAAAAGAGAGGGCACAGATCCGTCCCTTGATGTCCCAATCCTCGAGGGCAGAGAGGACGGCTTCCGCCATGGCGCGGCCGGTGCCGTCGGGGAGGCTGGGCACAGCCAGAAGCTTGTCGACGTTCTCCCCAGACACCAGAACTGGAAGGCGATCTTCAGCAGGGCCTCCGTCAGCCGCTGGTACGATTTTCCCGTCCCAGTGAACGGTCAGCGGCACAGTAGGATGGAAGGCTGCCTTCATTTCCGCTGCTGCCATAGCACGGAACTTTGCTCGGTCGCGGCGGGAGGATTCGCGGTTCAAGACCAGCTCCTCAGGGTCGTGGCCCAAGCTCCTCGCAGCCGCCGACAGCAAAAAAACACCTTCTCGGTCGGTAAGTTTCGTCCGATCCATCGCTGCGGAGAGATCAGGGGTGATCATCTTTTTCGACGCGCGGAATCGCTTGGGTGGTAAAGGGGTCGTAGATGCTTCTGCATTCGACGTGGACGGGCCCGGGAGAGAGAGCTCTTCCTCTTCTTCTCGGCGACGACGCCGTGTCGGTGACCGAGTCGGGCTGCTTGCACCTGAGCTGGAGCTCGATGCCAGTTCGACGAGTTCTTCTCGGCTCTCTCTGTTCGCCCTTTCATCATCTTGCCGGCGGCTCCTTTCCGCTTCCTGTCTCCTCGCACGCTCCTCCTCAGTGTGCAGCGTCATGTCACGTGTGGAGGAGATGCGGCCGCGCCGCACCTCGGCCCTTTGTCCCGTCAGGAACTCCCTGTCCTCTTCGATTGTGATCATCGACATCGCCTGTTCGTGTGCGATGTCGAAGAGGCAGTCAAGGGATGAGAGGAACTCGGCCTCGTTCCTGATTTGGGTCACAGTGCGCCGTTTCGAGTTCTTGTTCAGAGCCCGCCACTTCTCGTACATTCGGAGAACCTTGTCCCTTGCGCGTTGGTCTTTCTGCGTAGGAATACGGGACCGCTCCCAGAATTCCTTGACTGCGGTCACTGTCTCAGCGGCTGCTTCCTTGATCGGCTTCTTGACGTCAAGGTGAAGGTGGAAAAAGTACTGAAGCGCCTGCTTTCCCGTAGGCAGCATTTCCTGTGATGCTGTGGTCCACGGTCCCCAGGAGATAGACTGCTGTTTTAGATCTTGTTGCCGAAGCCATCACGTCGTTTCAGAACTCACTGAAAAAGAGAATGAAACACTGTTAGTGTTGGCAAAACTCGTCCCAACCCATTTTCTACTTAGAATAACATGTTCTTTCGCCTGTATCAATATTTGGATAAACTCGTGTTACACCCTGTATAATACCTCATTTTAGTCTTCTGTACACCAGTGCGGAAGACTAAACCAACGACTCTGACCGTCCGTCTGTGTCTGTTATCATTTTTCAACTCAGAAACTACAGCAGCTATCGAAACGAAAACTGACATGATAACAGAACGCCATGAGTACTTTTCGACAAAAAGTATAAACTTTGACCTCTTTGAGGCAGTTCTATTATTTTATTTCAAAAATATTTTACACACAATGTTTTTAGACGGAATGACACCAGAAATGCGCCCGTCCTGATAGAAATTCCCAAAAAATGAAAAACACCCCAAATAAGTGGCACCCTAATATAGGGTGTCCATAAATTATTCACCCCATTATAAGCCTAATAAATTCGTTATTATAGGAGCTATCTTAAAACGGTTTGCAGCAATTAATAAGTTGAAGTGACGGTGACGGTGACGGGCGGCGGCGGCGGCGGCCCAGAGCTGGGCACTTGCGTTTTTTTGCGCGTTTTTTTGCGGTACTGCGGTACTGCGGTACTACTACCGCACTACCAAACCGGTACCGCATAACGCAGTACCGCAAAGGATCGCTGAAAGTACAGCAGTACCGCTACCGCATTCAAATTTCCCGCGGTACCGACCAACACGGTAGTACCGCAGTACCGCAAAAAAAACCGCAAGTGCCCAGCTCTGGCCCGGCCCGGCCCGCCCGTCACTCACCGTTGTGTTATTATTTAATTTATTATTTTAAATAATAAATTAAATAATAACACAACTCAAGAAATTTTTTTCTTTATTTCGCAGAACATCCACTAGGGGCACAATGGCGACAGTGAAGGAGAAAGCAATGTGTGTGCTGTGGATGTGGGAAACCAAATCTCCAATTACTGTACAGAGACGTTTTCGGGAGGAATATCAGAAAACTCCTCATTTACTGATACAAAATGATATCTATTGGACAAATAACTTTTAAACCAATCACTGATTGCTCCTCTAAAGCCGTAACAATATAATTTATTAAGTAGAATGTTATGGTCTATTACATCAAACGCCTTACTCAAACCCATAAATATTGATATCATTATTTCTTTGTTCTCCTTAGCTATATTTACATCTTCCATAAGATTTAAAATAACCATTTCCGTTGTTTTATTATTACGGAAGCCTTATTGATTTAGAATAATAAATTGTAGAATTCTAAATATCTCTGAGTTTTCTTGTGAGATCTATGCCTTTTAGTCTCTAATGTACGCGTTATTCCTTTTCTTTTATGTAATAATTCTGGAGTAATATGACATTTTGTGAAAAAATTGTACGTATGACGAAAAATGAATATTATTTTCGGAATCAGCGTGCAAAAATTACTATATAAGTGATAAAATATTTCGGACGACAAAACCATCGCAGGCCTGTGAATTAACTGATGTACCAGTACAAGGAAATAATAGCAGAATTTAAACTTTTGTACCAACATGCCGGTACTTCTTTAGAGCTCCTGCACCTTGAAATTTGCCACTACACCCCTGCATATCCATATAAAACAGAAAACATTGGTCAACTAGGAGGGATTCAGAGAAACTTCACAGACAAGATCAAGTGTCAAGTGGATGCAAAGAACAAAATTACTTTGAAAGGGTACGTAAATTAAATTTATATTCACTGGAAAGGAGAGAGGTACTCCACATCATTTACACATGAAAAATGATAGAGAAAGTAGTCCCTAATCTCACTTTTAGCCTTATAACCACTCAAACAACAGTGAAAAATAGGAAACGAAGAATGTGTGTTCCCAAACTAAAAACTTGATAGAGAACATCTTCAACCCTGAAGGAAAATAGCTTTATTGTCAGAGGGCCACGACTGTTCAGCCAGCTGCCCAAGGAACTACGGAACTCGAATGGTGTAGCTGTGGAAATCTTCCAGAGAAGACTAGATACCTTGCTCTGAGAAATACCATATGGGCCCGGTGTACAGTACTTGGCCATGTGAAGTGGAGAGCGTACGAAACCAATTCCCTGCTTCCCCAGCCCAACTCGAGATGTAGGGTAGCCAAGCTTGACCTCCGTGAAATGAAGAATCATTGCACGGAATATCTCCAAGGTTATCAGATAAAGTAAGATATAATATATAATTCCCTTTCTTGGTGTTTGAATTAGTTTTAGATTTGATAAAACTTAACTCACTATTTGTAATTCTTGTCCCAGTTTTCTCTTAAATAATTCAATGCCATCAACGAAATTTCTCTGTTTCTTATCAATAATGTAAAAATTGCAACCAAATCCTGCTTCTTTATTGGTCCCTCTGGTTCAAAGGCCAATTTTATTAAGCTGTAAAACACAAAATAAGTAATTAAAAAATTATGTTAACATTGCCTTTTTCATCGCTACTTAGACTCATTGACTTATCGGTAGTCATGCCAGCATCCTTAGCTCAGTGGGTAAGAACATTTCCTTATAATAATAAATAATTAATCGTGAGGACCAGAGACTGGCACAGTGCAGGAATGAGAGCATGGTCTGGTAGGATCATTGTGAAAGTAGAATGTGAGCGATAGGTGGAGTGTGTGACTAGAGCTTAGTGTGAATGATTTGGAAGTAAACCAAGTGGAAGGTAGTCATGGAAGTTTTGTGTAGGGTTTTTGTACCCGTTTTCTCGATGCTAGGGGTTGGAAGCGGAAGATTTAAAGTTTATATATATTTGTAAGAAAGTTAGAGATTTATAATTTTCTGAATATAGATCTGTGGTCATTTCAGATAATTTTTATATACGTACTACAATGTTAGTGTATATTTTTTTTATTAATGTTTGAATACCTTAATTATTTGTTGTTATATTGTAAAGGGTGTTCGGAAAGTCACTGTGCACTTATATTTATTTAATAGCATACAATAGTATAACATTGCATATATGATAGAGGTTATGGATGGGACCATCAGAACTTATAAAAGGTGTTGAAAACTTAAAAAAAAAATAATAATAAAATAATATAAAAAATATAAATATAAAAATATAAAAATATGAAAAAACATTAATTATATAAGTGCACAGTGATTTTCCGAACACCCTGTATATAGATTACGTTCAATTGCTAATAATATTTAGTTTGGTTTTTCTTTAATGTAAGACATAAGTTTGGAAGTAATCGATAAATATGATTACTGTGTAGGGTTAGAACAAAGTGGTATCTTTGAACATTGTCTATAGTGCAAGTGTTGAAGCCTCTATACGAGGTAAGGTATAATTAAAATTATTTTTACTTCAAGAAATGAAGTATCGAATTTGTATGTTGGGCATTTATCAGAATTTTATTCAGGTGGTATGTTTTTATAGTAACGTGTGATTTCATATTCGTGTAAGCGACATTTTAGTATGTTATTGTTTAATAGCCTTCAAATTTGGAATCTGGGACAACGCTTAGGTTCGGTTGAGGAGCCGAATTCCCGGTTTAATCGCAATTCGATTTCATTCGGCAGGATTTGAACGTGAACGGTCGGAACGTTTTGTGTCCCTAGTTCCGAGGCTGAACTTCGGCAGTAAATTTGTAATCTTAATTAGGACTGAAAGTGAAGCCCACCTCCTCCTCCTCCTGCTTACCCGCGGTATTTCTTACGGCGGCGACCTGGACACCACTACATCTGGCCCAAAGTGAAAATTGTTTTGGTGCAGTTTTCAAAGTGAAAGTGTTAAATCAGCGATTATAACGTTACTTAAACTAGGATAGGACCTAATCTGTTTGTACAATTTTCACAGTAACCTCAATGCAATCTTGCGCATGTTGTTAATTTAAGGGATTAGATAGGATATATGCTAGTGTTAATATATTGACTTATTTTCGTGTTGTTTTTCTTTAATGGGCTTCAGTGTGTAGATTCGCTGAATTTTTTTGTGACCACCACATTCCTGTTCGAACTCTTTAGGTCAAAGAAAGACGAGCAGCCAACAAGTAAACGGTAGCAACCGTATTCAGGCCATCTAATGCGGCCCAATGCCATAACTCCTGCATTATTGTTAGTACCATCAGGATTCGAGGCCCCCACCTCACTGTCTTCATTTCGCTTATAGGGAAACTGTATTACCCACTGAGCAACGGACGATAGCTAGGCATAATGTAACGGTGTGTACCCATTTTTAAGTTATCAAAAATCATCTTTCATTTTGAGATGGTAGATGGTCGGTTACCGTTCTTCTGAAGCCCTAACGATTTCATCAGTTTGAAATGGAAGAGGTAGAAGTAGTGGAAGAAGAAAAAGAAATAGAAATGTTGAAGGGGAGGCTAACGAAAATTTGAATCTTTGTAAAAGTTGATTCTAAAGGATTATCTACCTTACGAAGTTAAACGTCTCAAACTCGAAATACAGTAGACTTAAAATGGATTATTGATCCTATATTTTACTTCTTAATTCAATTCGCACTCGTAAACATTGTATCTAAATTATATATTACCCAGGAATAGAACTTACTGCAGTTTTCTTGTGTTGTTTCGAGCACAACTTAAACCAAACATTAATGAGTTCATTTGTGATGGTGGATCCAAATTTTTGAGGTACTGATTCCATGCAAAATCCCATTCCTCGTTCCCTCCTCCTCTGATTGCATTGCAATACACGGTCGCTCCCATTCTGATAGGAGTTATACTGAAATAGAGATAAAAACTTCAGTGTATTAAGTTTAGTTTAGGTCGTGTTTCTTAACTGCGCAATTTAGAATTCTGCGTATCAGAAGTCTAATTGTTTTCGCTCAGACACAAAATTTCTACACTTTTTTTAAGTTAAACCTACAAACTTCTTTAACTGCCCTTTTTTTAACAAAACATGCAGTAAAAATAGATACGAGGTACGAGTATAAACAGCGAATTTGAAAAATGTTAAGGGATGCTATAAGACGCTCTTAATGATCCTTAGCCCATCATTGATAAAGCATATTCATACAATAAGAATAAACCCCTGGTTGGCCACAAGTTTAAAAACATACAGTATATTAAACAAAAACATAAAATATAGAAAACTGTGAAGGAAGGTTTACTCCCAAAGACACACAGCTTTTATATTTTATGTTTTTGCTTAATGGAGGAGATTATAGACACCAATCAACCACGGAAGTACTCGGGGGAGCACGTAAGGCAGGAGACATCGAGTGCTGGGATTCGTATTTCTCCTGTTACTGTCCTCTTAGCTGATCGTTTTCGTGTCTCATCTACCCTGTGAGCAATCCAGCACGCTCTCAAATACACACATCTCCTCCTATTCTTCACTACACGTACGTGCATCTTACATACTACACAATATTTTGTAAATTAAAAAAAAAAAAATGGTGGATCTTGATTCGCGTTATCTCCTCCTTCTATTGCAGGGGAGTCGTGGTATTTTTGCGGGCGTTCACTCTTTTCCTTCCTTCCTGCATAAAGAGCTCGCTCTCGACAGAAACTTAACTAATTAATACTGAAAGCATAATCTAATTATTATTATTATTATAGTATTATTATTATTATTATTATTATTGTAAATATAAATTCGAAGAACATAAGGGCGATTCCAAACAATACGGGAATCTCATTAACAAAGCGATTAATGAAAAACAAACAAAACCTACTTCCAAAAACTGTTATTCAATAATGAATAACAAACCCAACAAATACTTTAAACACTTCCAACCAATTTATCATTAAAGTGGGAGCCAAACTCGCCTCTAATGTCCCATTAACCTATTTATTCCAAATGGCACCTTCTTAGACTCTTAAAAACGCTAGAGTATGCTCTATTTTTAAATCAAGAGATAAATGTTCCCCCTCAAACCCCCATCAGTAAACTATATGAGAGTGTAATAGAAGGCGTTTATAAATTATCTTTACAAATTCAAACCCTTTTAAAATATTAATGTAGATGCAATGATGCTGTTTCGTGCATGTAAAAGAACAGCTCACAAAATTTTTTTGACATAACGAGGGTTGACGATATTGCGGACCTGAATAGAGGATTACTGCCTTTACTGGCGCCATTGCGACCGTCAGTGTTAAATCGAACCCGGATGGAGATTGAATATCGCCTCGACGTATTACGGGCGATAAAGAGCGCCCACATAGAAGTGTACTGACATTGACAATAAAACTTTGAGATATGTTCTTTCATATACGGTAATACCCATCATTGTATCTCACTTCAGCCCATTTTATTACCGTTTGGATTTGTAAAGATAATTTATGGGCACCGTGTATATAATAATATAATAAAATTTGCATTAAAACACAAAATAACACAAACATGAATTTGGTTTTCTACCACGACCAACACGACCAACGATGCAACAACCGTTATATTAGAATAACTTTATAGCAATATGAGAAAAAAACATCAATAACACTGCCCTGTGCTGCGCGAGTTGTTTAGAAAATTATAGTATTTTAGTAAAGCCCATGGTATGTGAGTTAAGATACAACCTTACAAAGGTTTCGCGCGATGATTTCTCATTTCGCGAAGGTCAAGCTTGTCGCCCCTCCTCTCGAGTTGGCTTGGTGAAGTTGGATTCTTGCGCTCTCCACCTCACCTAGCCCGGTACGCCCGACTCATCGGGGATTGTTCTGAGCCAGGCGTCTAGTCTTCTTTTGAAGATTTCACTGAAACTCCCTTCGTGTTTCTTAGGTCTTTGGGCAACTGATTAAACAGTTTTGGTCCTCTCACTACAAAACTATTTTCTTTCAGGGTTAAGGATGTTCCCTGTCTCGCCTTCAATTTGGAAATACGACACAGTCTACCGTTTCTACTTCCCATCGTTGTTTGGGGAGTTATAGGGTTCAGAGTAAGATTAGGGACTAGTTTCTCCATTATTTTTCAAGTGTAAATAATGTCCTCTCTCTTCTTTCCAGTGAATATAGGTCTAGTTCGCGTAACCTTTCCCAGTAATTTAGTTCTTTGCACCCATTGATCTTGGCTGTGAAGCTTCTCTGGATCCCTTCCAGCTGTCTAATGTCTTCTTTTTTATATGGGGATGTTAGGACCGAGCAGTATTCCAATTTGGGTGTTATCAGGGTTTTCAGAAGAGGAATCATTACATTCCTATCCCTTCGTTTAAAGGTTCTCAATATCTGACCCGTTATTCTCTTTGCTCTGTTTACTGCTATCTTATTTTTTTTTTTCAAATTTCGCATCATCAGTCATTACAATCCCTAAATCTTTTGCTCTAGAATTTCTCTGAATTTCCTGTCCATTTAGGGTATCATATTCCATGGATTTTAGGTCTTCTCTTTTTCCGTACCGTAATAGCTGAAATTTATCGGTGTTAAACTTCATATTGTTGTCTTCCGTCCACTTGTAGATTCTGTTTATGTCGGTTTGTAGAGATCCTATGTGTTCTGGGTTTCTTATTTTTCTACTGATCTTTGTGTCATCCGCAAAGGATGTTACTGTGCTGTCTCTGGTAACGTCCTCATCTATGTCAGTTAGCATGATTATGATACTTTGTATCTGGCAGGTCAGGATTGATAGGAATGTGACGTACTGTAGGTTATTCTACCCAAACGCTTCTATTTCTTGAGAAATGTACCTCTCTCATATGACTAAAAGGGCATCTACTGTATATTTCCAATTATGGTTGGTTTGCTATGAATTTCATATGCATAAGCATCTGATTTTATTTCAAAACTGAACTAATGTACATTTTCTTTGTTTCAGATTTGGGTTAATATGACGAGAGTTTGTAATAGTAACACCTAATTCATTCTGTTATATATGCGGACGATTTACTACTACTAAACAAAGGCAAAAAATCACCGTACAAGTACGAAAGCATTACCATGCCTACTTAGACTGTAAGATAAGCGACCAGGACAAAGTTTGGGCTCAACATTGTTTGTAAGTCATGTGTGGAATGTTTGCGTCAGTGGGCTTGTGGGAAGAAGAAGGAAATGCCTTTCGACATCCCCATGATTTGGAGAGAACCGAGAAATTACTACGACGATTGCTACTTCTGCATGACAAACGTGGCTGGATATACAGGGTGCGGCATAAGTCACTTTACCCAGAATAATGAAATCACCTTTTGAAGAATAATATTTATTATTTATCATAGAAACTGTTCAAAGTGTCCTCATCATGTTCAATACACATATTGCATCTTTGAACCACTGAACAACAAATAGCGCGGCACAGTTTTTTGTTATTATTCAACGTCTCGCACTCTTGGCATATCAAAGTCATGTGATCGAAGTCCCGAGGTTTCTAGCCGTAAACTCTATCTTTGATTATACCCCACATTGAATAATCACATGGGGTTATGTCCAGTGACCGAGGAGGCCATTCGACTATCCCACGACGTTCTATCCATTCTGAAAAATTATCGTTTAAGAATGCACGAACATTTCTTCCGAAATGTAGTGGAGCACCATCTTGTTGCCATATTATGTTTTCAAAATTATGATGGTTTCTAAATGTAGGTAACACCGTGTTCTGCAACATTTCCAGATAATTGACGACATTAATAGTGCAGTCAAAGAAATAAGGACCCACAACACCATCCGATCATTCTCAGTAAAGCGACTTATGCCGCACCTTGTAATAATAAAAATAAGAGAAACATCACATATACGAGTATTTCATCAGCCATCCTCCCTGTGCCCCACACAAGTGAAATTCCTGTGCCGAAGCTGCCTCTTGATTTTGAAAATTTTGATTCAGATATAGACAACATCTCAATAACAGCAGAGTCATGTTCAAATGAACATGACGAAGAATATATTGTGGTCGAAAATCAGTTACTAAAATTGACAAGTCAGAGTGATCTCAATTACCTCGTAAGAGATTCAGCATTACCGAAAGATTCGGAAGAACTTCTGGGGTCAAGGTTCAAAGAATGGAATCTACTCGCTCCTTCGACAACATTCTACTGGTACAGACATCGTGAAAAAGATTTCACCAATTTTTCTCGACTGAAGGATTGCTGGTATACTGCAATGATATAGTAGGTCTAGTAAAGGCGATGGGCAAAGTCTACCAACCATGTGACTGGTGCCTATTTATTGATTCCTCAAAGCGAAGTTTGAAAGCTGTCTTAACTGCATAATGGAAATAAAGTTGCCTCTTTGCCTGTAGGGCATTTAATTCATTTGAAAGAGACTCATGGAAATCTTTAATTTCTTTTAAACAAGATAAACTATGAATAACACAAATGGTTTGTTTGTGGTGATCTTAAGGTGATCGGCCTTCTTTTAGGCCAACAGGCTGGCTTCACAAAATACCCATGCTTTTTATGTCTGTGGAATAACAAAGACAGGGAGGAACGCTATGTGAGGAAAGAATAGCCTCAGAGAAAACAAATTACTCCAGGACAAGCAAACATCACTGCTAATCCACTGGTAGCTCGTAACAAGATACTGTTACCTCTACTCCACATAAAGCTTGGATTAATGAAAAATTTCGTCAAAGGTCTCAACAAAGAAGGATCTGGATACCAGTTTTTATGTAAAAAATTCCCTCAAATTAGTCATGTTAAGCTGAAGGAAGGAGTGTTCGTCGGTCGTCAAAAATAAAGCAACTCTTAAGCGATCCAGTCTTTGAAGATGCATTGACAGGTCATGAAAAAGATGCTTGGCTAACTTTTAAGGCTGTTGTGAACAGCCTTGGTAATATGAAATCTGATGACTACAAAGAAATAGTTGAAGACATGATCCGAAAATATCGTTTGCTGGGATGTAACACGAGTGTTAAGATACACTTCCTAGACTCTCATCCTGATTTTTTTTTCCTGAAAACTTTGGCGCGGTAAGCGAAGAACAGGGAGAAAGATTCCACCAGGATATTTCAGAAATGGAATTGAGGTATCAGGGAAGATGGGATGTTCGAATGATGGCAGACTATTGCTGGAGTCTATAGAGAGATGTACCGAAATCATTACACAAGCGAAAATCGACGAAAAGAAAGTTATTTAGCTACTGACTGGTCTAATAAATTCAATGCGTTACTGTTGATGAATGGTTGGTTGGTTGGTCCGTATATATAAATATACTGTATTTTACTTAAATCCATATCTACATGTATTATATATATTAGTGTATATACTGTATGCAGTAATAATGTGAGTATGTGTGTGTGTATAATATGTGTTTCTGGGCAGTGGGGTGCGGCAGAAATACCTCCCACATTTTGCGGCAGAAATACCTCCCACATTTTAAAGGTTGACAAAAAGACCAAGGTAACTGCTATTAAAACATTTATTTCATTGTTGTTTAAACAAAGGGCTACAGTTTTTATTCATTTGGTTTTAAAAATGACATCCTCCAAATGGTGGCCTCTATTCGCCGTACACTGTTGTAGACGATTTCTAAAGTTTTCCATCACCCGAAGAGTCATTTCTGGCGGTATTTCTGCCACTTTTTGGCGAATAGCATCCTTTAATTCTTCAATGGTTGCTGGTCGATGTTTGTAGACCTCAGCTTTCAAGTAACCCCAGAGAAAATAATCGCAGGGGGCGAGATCGGGCGAGCGTGCAGGCCATCCAATGTCACCGCGTAAGGAAATCAAATGTCCTGGAAACATCTCTCTCAAAGCTTCCATTGATCTTCTCGCTGTGTGTACGGTGGCTCCATCCTGTTGAAACCACACATCCGGACTCCCAAGGTCTCTGAGTTTTGGTTCCAGAAAGGTCCGCAGCATCTCCACATACCGGTCAGATGTTACTGTAACCGAGTGGTCTCCCTCCTCAAAAAAGTAGGGGCCCCATACACCAAATCTCGCAACTGCGCACCACACAGTCACTCGTTCTCAGTGTAGAGGTCTTTCATGAAGCTGTCTAGGGTTATTTTCGCCCAGTAGCGAAAATTCTGCTTATTGACGCAGCCAGAGAGATGAAAGTGAGCTTCATCACTTGTGAGAAGAACAGCATTTGCAGGAACATTTTGAAGGATATCGTCACAGCATGCCATGCGATTTTCCCAGTCGCGTTCATGCAGTTCCTGAACAACCATTAATTTGTATGGATGGAACTTCAGATCGGTTTGTAAAATTCTTCTTCATTTCCGACGTAACATGAAATGAGCACAAAAAGCTCTCTGTGTTGCAATTACAGATTCACCAGTCTTAAAAAACGTTTCAACAGCAAACGCACGGTGTGCACCGGTCCAAGCCATGATGGTAACTGATGGTATCTGAAACAAAATGGTAAGACATTAGCTAGATGAAGACCATTGCCACTTGCCTAAGTTCACTAGCACCACCCAGGTGACAGTTTAAAATGTGGGAGGTATTTCTGCCGCACCCTGTATTACTACTGTGTTAATGTTTGAATAAAATAAATATGCCATATGATTCGTCTGTTCTCTTATCCAATTGGTAACATTTTCTTATCTATAGGTTACGTGTGATTGTGGAATATCTAGATGTGATAGGAAAACACAATATACAGCTGAAAAGAGCATGCATTTATTGCCGAGAATCACCCATTTTCAATGAAACAACTCGCAAAAACTTTGAGTTCGCAGGGCAGTGTAATTATTCTAATTGATCTTGCTAAACCCTTTGACACAGTACCTCGTGACGTACTCTTAAAAAAACTCGACCATCACGGTTTCTGAAGACTACCCTCAAGATGATTCTGATCGTACTTGACTAACAAGACACAGTTTATAGCACATGATTCTCATACATTACAGACAAGATCCATATCCCACAGAGTGCTCCAAGGGAGCATTCTGGCACTGATCCTGTTCCTCCCTAACATAAATGACTTCTATCGATCACTAAATAATTCGTCCTGTTACCAGTATGCATAACATGGTAGTCATATCTTCAAACATATCTTATTGCCACTCCAAACAACTACCAAGAGTGAGCTCCAAAGAATACATGTATAACTTAACGATAAAAAACTATCCTTTAATATTAAATCCAGCTCATATAGTCATCACAAAAAAGAAAACGATGACGCCCTTAAACCTAAACCTAAATTCAATTCCTATAAAATAAGTACAGTCGGCCAAACTCATGGAAATTACTCTCGATGTAAACCTGTCATTCAAAGAGCAGACTGCAGATCTATGCAACAAATTAACCAGTCTTATACTCTCATACACAGTTACAAAAGTAGGTGCATCACTCCCAAAACAAGTCCTTAGATCCATATACTTCACTATGGTATACCTACACTTAGAGTACTGCATTAGCATTTACGGAAGTGCACGGCAATGGTAAGCCACCGTCAGTATTGCAGAAAAGAATAAATAGAATAACTAGGAAAATTTATAAATCGAGCAAACATAATGAAAACACAGGCAAAATTCTCAAGCTAGTAAAAATCTACAAATTAAACATTGTCTCCTATATCTACCAAATTGTCAATAAAACGGCAATCATCCAAACTAAAATATTAGCTTCCCAAACCCAACACCGCTTCAACACTAGACACTCAAACGCGTACATCAGAAAACCAACCTACACTCTTGACTGTGCAAGACTTGCTCCACAAGACTTGACTCTTGGAATAGCCTTGAACGGAAGGTAAAAGTATCTACCAGGCTAAAATCTTTCCAAAGAAAATTGAGACAAATTTTTCAAATCATACAAACCATAATATTCCTTTTCTTATTTCCATTCTAACTTTATCTCCCGTCCCCCTCCCGCTGTACACCAATTACATTAATGACAAATAATTAAGATTCCAGAACCGCAAAACAAATAATAATAAATGAAGAGATAAAAATAAAAATGTATACGGTCAGATCACACCTAATATACTATACATTATGTCTTACATATGTATAAATAGAATAATAAGTTGCATTGTATTGAATAAAACTAAAACTTTGGACGGAATTCTTGATTATGTAATTTTCTTATAAAAATGATATACAGTATTTATTTACTTATCTTATATAGAATATCAGTAATTTCAAGTAACGATATTGGGCGTTTAATTCTATACCTTTCGTTACTCGAGCTCATCATCCATTCTCTATATAACCGCAAATCCTTATCGATGGAAACACTATAGCCAAGATATGAAACTGCAGCTGTAACAAGGATTTGTTTGGATTCATTGACTGAAAAATCTTCGACACTATCTTCAGAAGTATATTGTTCATAATGCGAAGAAAACAGTGGCAGCAGGAAATTCTGTCAATAAAATAATTTCCTTTTAAAACTGTGAAGATTAAAAATGAAAAAAATTATCATACTTAAGCGAAGAAGCACGGCAAAGTAAGGTGGTACTGTTATTATCAGTTTGTATACAATGTACAGCATCCTGAGAATTTTATATATTAACAGACAATTTTTCAGATCCTCAGTGACATTTCAGCTTTAAGTTGTTTACATAAAAGTTGCTGCACACCAAGTAATGCTGACCTCTTACAAAAGAACATTTATACTGTATCTCTATTTATATTTATAAAGTGGCATTGTAGTTTACATAACTCACACGGAGACTGTTGAAATGATTTGTGTAGCTAAGCTTAATTACGACATCTCTGATTTCATGAACTACGATGAATAAGGGCTCATATTGATCTTCTTTGTCCAAGTAAGATATTAAACCCAAAAGAATTGAGTAAGGAAGTAAATCTGCGAACGAGCATTAAATGTGAAACAGTTACTGATCGAAGGTGATGAAAAACATTAAAATATTTTAGGCATTTACGCTGAAAAACTTTGTAATAATAATAATATTAATTCTACGGCAAAGGCAAAGGCAAATGCCATGTGACGGAAGTAACCTGTAGCTTTACTACTGAACAAATCCAACGTTACTTATCCTCGCTATTCTAACCGGAACCGATGTTGCGACGTGGCCACGACATAGCCCCGGTTATGTGAAACTATTTCTGCTGTTTTAGAGAAAATTAATGCAAACGAAGCCAATTAATCCATTACATTAATTAGAATTTAAATATTATAAAGAAAGAAACATGCAGTAATCTGTTTTCTGATAGATCAGTTGTATTACCTGCTTTTACAAGCTGAAAAGCGTCTCCGATGATCTGGACTCTGTTCATTGCATTAATAACTGAATTATTTTTGTTAAGCTGTTGAATTAGTTTGTTCCAATTCTCCAGTTCGTAATTCACTCGATACAATCCTGTCTGAAGGAGGTTGAACACAACCCATTCGTGGCTGAGAGGCATTCCAGATATCATTTTCGTGGCTTCGGAAGGTTTCATCCATTGTTGGGGATAAGTCATTGAGAAATTTGGATTGGACTGAGTTGTAAATGTTATTGGAACCCACCATCTGTAGTCGTGGTTGTTAGTGGAATTTACACTTTTAGGGACAAGGAGCTTTTCCTGAGAATAATAGCACAAAGTACATCAGAATACATTGTATCTGAAATTAAATCTATAAATTTATAGTAAGGAATTAATGTTACTCTAAAAAAAAATTGCTAAAACATAGACTTTTTCTGTTGTTGATTTTAACACGTTCTGCAATCCCATCCAGGTCTTTCCAGGAAATGAAATTTAGAATGTTAAATTTACAATGCTAATTTTAGTTGTAAAAGCTAAAAAAAAATCAAAAAACAGTTAAATATAAAATCACTGCTGAAACATATCCCGGCTAACGTTCCACTTCCAACTCGATTAATATTGCTCCAGAAAAATGTCTATTAAAGATTTAAAAACGGCTAAAAATGTGAGCGAACAAATTTATAGAAAACGAGATGCATGAGACTTGAATTTCGTCCGCTGGAAAACCGCAGCAAAATTTCCAGATGCAGTTACAGTATTATTTTACCAACGAATTTTAATTTATTTCCCTTAAATACATTATCAAAAATCTCATTTCCCAAGGATCTGGGGTGGGAAGGTAGAACAACCCAGATGTAAAGTACAAAAGATAAAGATAGGGAAAATGCGAAAAGGTAGAAGTAAAGCGTAAATATCCATCCACAAAACCGATCTGGTGGACCAGCGTCCCCACACATGACAAATTTCCACACCTGCGGCGCATCATACGCCATGCGTGGTGACGCTTTTAGACCTTACTGTACATAATTCTAACAAACTTTCTCCATCCCAACCAGCCACTTCTCGTGTATCACCCATATCAAGTCCAAGCTTCTTCACGCAATAATCCACCATGTGCACCGACCTTCTCGGCCTTCCTCTCCTCCCTCTACCTTCACAAACATCTTTAATATACACTCTTTTCACAATTCTGTCATCCATTCTTTCAAAATGTCCAACCACCTTAACGCACTTTCCTCAATTTTCAGTTCCACTGACTTCTGAACACTACATCTTTCCAAAACCACACAATTTCACTCTATGAATCCGACGCACGCCACACATACCCCTTAGATTCTTCATCTTACTCTTGACTTCTTCCTTTCACGTCATGCCAATTTTCACCGCCACCTTTCTTCCTTGTTTCTCTCTACTGTTAACTTCATCTGCACTCATACTTCTTTTCTTCAGTAGGAGAGAGTTGGGTAAAACATGGTAATACTAAACTTTTTGCAACTCCTACATTCCTGCCTGAAAATATCTGATTTTTCTACTCACACAAGCTTTATTTGGGCCACTTTAAATTATTATGGTTGATTTGTTTTCCTTGTTAACTGTTAGTTTGCGAGCCTTTTCCCAGAGGAGGGAGACAACCAATTTATCCCACTGGAATGGTAAAATGGGGTACATGTGTAAAATTGTAATTATAACGGGTTTCTGCAGGAAAGGAAATGCTTTGTATGTTTATTTTAAACGAAATAACACTGCACTGTTAAAAAAACCTTAATAGGCTTAAGTAAAAGTAACATATCCGATATTTAATTAGGCCAGCAAGCTGCTCGCAAATTTCACAACGAACTATATCACAACACTATTCCAAAAATGATACATTTTCTACTCTGCACACAAAAGCGTCTCTATTGCACCGGTTCCGCCTCCATACTGACAACAGATGATTGGGTAAATAATAACTGCATTCACAACTAGATAGCAGCACCACCATGAGCAGAAATGACGGATACCTTGTTTTATCCTACTATCCTGTTTACCCCACTCTCCTCCAAACAACCCAAATACTAAAAAAGACTACCAAAAGACTCTACCACCCATAGTGTTTCACCACTTACCATCATATGACAGTCCGAATTTCCCTCTCTCTTCATAGTCAATAACTTGCCCTTACCTAAATTTACTTTCAACAATCTTCTCTCTCACACCGCCACAAAACACTTAGCAACCTCTTCCATATCACACTCACTCTGGGCAAATAGCACAGCATCATCCGCATACAACAGATTCGACAGGCCCTACCTATACCCATCACGCACCAGATTCAATCCTTTTTCTAACAGTCGCACTTTCACCTCTCTTATCACTCCATCCACAAACAGATTGAAGACCCATGGAGATATCACATATCCCTGACGCCCACCAAGACTCATATCAAACCATTCGCTCAGTTATTTATTTACTCTCTCACATGCATTACTTTCATCATAGAAAATCTTCATGAATTCATGAGTTTACCTCATTTCCATATTCAAGACCTGCCACAGCGCTTCTCTATTCACTCTATCATACGGTTTCTCAATATCCATAACATCCATGCATACCTTGCAATCTCTTTCATATACTTTCTCATTTACTTGTTTCATAGCAAACATCACTCACCAAGCATCTGTAATACCACGAACTCTTTCTGTCACTATGCTACCATACATTTTCCCCACTACACTCAACCTCTGCAAATCTTACATTCACTCCTTTCACCTTTCATTTTGTACAATGGAACAATTATTGCATTCTTTTAGCCTTCAAGCACTCTCTCATTTGTTCATGCACTCTGACATATGACTCCAACCGTTTCACTTCCCGATATACTCCATCCACAACAGGTTACTGTCGCTTTTCCATTTTTTAGTCTGCGAACCTCCGCTTTCACTTCACCCATAGTTATTTATTTTACTTAGAAATTTTAATCGTAATTGTTAAAAAATCATAATCTATACTATTAAAACTCTAAAGGCGTGCGTGTGTAACGCAAAAATTTTGTTATAACAACTAAAAAAACAAAAATAATGACAGGAAAAGAATGTAAACAACAATACGAGCTATGAAAATTCACAAAAACAAATACTAATAGAGTAAAAGGATTATATACACTCTACTCGTATACTCATATATTTCTTTATCCGAGGATTAGGGTCAGTGTGTAACGTGCTGGTTGGGTGGTTGTATGATTGTGTCGAATGGTAAATGTGTTGTAGTATAAAAGTAAACTATTGTATGAATGTATTTTTTGTTCTGAGATCGAGTGCTGTAGTTGTTGAAATCTGCAAGCTTTAATTGTGTAAATCCAAGATATGTTTAAACTTAACTATGAAATGATAATTATATTATATTTAATTTTGTCATGAAGCTTTGTTTGAAATATTTGACATAGTTATGTTAAAGTTTTCTTAAATTTTGAAAAGTGAGTTAGTATTTTGGTTTATAGGATTGTGTTAAGTTTAATTGAATATCGAAGGCGAAGTGAAACGAATAGTGAAGGAGACTGTTTGAGGTATGAATTTTGTATTTTATTATATGAATCTTGAAAGTAACATATATAATTCATTTGGTTTGTTTTTAAATAACTTTAATTAATAACTAGCTGATGTGCCCGCCCATGACGGGCATGTTCTATTAGTAGACTATTGGTAAAAAGCTCCACGACGACGTCAAGTAGTCCACATACATGGAGGTGCTTATTTACTGTATGTGTCCAATTTAACAGCGTCTTTCACAATTAAATAGCTTATTTCTGAATAATTCTGTAGAATTTGATCACTTCGCCAGTTGATTCTTTCAAATTGTTTTGAGTGTTTATTTTTTCGTTTTGAGTAATATTTTAATATTTTAATTATTAATATTTGTTTTTGTGAATTTTCAATAGCTCTTGTTTACATCCTTTTCCAATCATTTTTGTTTATAGTTATAAACAAATTTTCGCGTTACACACACACACACACACACACACACACACACACACACACGCCTTTATAGTTTTAATAGTATAAATTGTTATAGGTACCGGCCAAGCCATGCCCTAGAGTTCTCTGAAGTGGATTAAATCTGAAGCCTCTTTATATAGGGGTATGGTGTTTCATTTGTAATCTATCTTCTATACTATTACAACTGTAAAGGCGTGAGTTCGTGTGTAGCGCAAAAACTTCTAATAACTAAAAAACCAAAAATAATGTCTGGAAAAGAATGTAACCAATAAGAGTTATGGCATTTCACAAAAACAAATATTAATAGTTAAAATACTAAAATATGACTCAAAACGAAAAAAATAAAACAATTTGAAAGAATCAATTGGCGAAGTGATCAAATCCTATAGAATTATTCAGAAATAAGCTATTTAATTGTGAAGGATGCTGTCAAATTGGACACACACACCTAAATAAACGCCTTCGTCTCTTAAATCATTCATTCATCTTTTCTCCTTCCAGAATATTTTTCTAGTATGGGATTGGGGTTAGCCATGAAACGTTTTGCCGATCAGTTAGTACACATCTCCATACGACTTCAGCATCCTTTGCACTATAGAACGGTTAAAGAACGTGATGGTGCATGTTTTTTCAGAACAGTTTCAGATCAGATTCGGAACCTCCTCGAAGTTAGAGATGGTTTTGCTTTTGAAATCATACACACTGCTGTGAACAGTACAACTCTACATACAATTATAGTTGAATGTGCATTTTCAAGCATCACGTCAGGAAACTCCTAGGTCTCCTCTATCTTTAGTTGCAGTTCAATATAATCCTGCTGATTATCCACCGGACCATCCTCCAAACTGGGATGAGTATTTGCATTCCATGCAGAACTCGCACCAATGGGCTGAGAACACTTTTGTTGAGCTCACTGCTTGGTACCTTAAGGGAGGTCTGTATTCTTTGATACCAACACTGTCCAGCAACCTCTTTCAAGAATTTCAGGTAATTACATCGCACCTCTTGAGTCGTGTAATGCATGAAGAGATTCTTCAATTGTATGATTGCCCAGACCAAACTTCTACTGTATTTTGCTCTAGATTTAACACCAATTAAAAATAATAAATAATTTTAAAAAATAAATAGATAAAAAAAGCAGATGTTAGATTGTCTTTATTTGTTCTTTTATTGATTCACGCGCTTTTTATTTTATTTTCACATGGTTTTATGCTTGTCTTGTTTTATTTTGTCTATTCAAATGACGAGCGGGTTTTTCCTTAAAAAAACCCTCCATGTATGTAGACAACCTTGACGTCGTCATTGAGTTTTTTACCAATAGTCTATTGGTAAAACATGCCCGTCATGGACGGGCACATCAGCGAGTGTAGTGTAAAAAGTATCTTGTAAACATGTACACTACGTTTAAAATTCATGGAAAGTAATAAGAATACGTGCTACTAATGTGTTTCTACAGACATTCACGGGTGGTGACGTTCAGCATAGTCAAATTACATACGTTAGCACTTTTTCCAGTGGTTTTCATTACAAAAGTTTATTTGCATATAATCATTTAAAAGTATAAAATAAATAGCAAAATTTTCTTTAAAACCTTTACTTCTATGATATCTGTACTGTAGAGAAATTCATGCATTCTTCGGATAATAATTTAGTATGTTAGCTATGCGCCAGCAAGCGAACTGTTTGCACATTTGAGACAGAAAATTTTGGTTTAACCTGAGTTAAAGTGGCTGTTCCATTCCCATGAAGAGTGACATTGATTATAGGAAAATCCGTCTGCAGTGTCCATGTGTCCATTATTTCTTTGACAGTAACGTTGGGAGGCAGTGTCTGATCTGCCTCAGCTTGAAGAGTCAGATGATGCCACAAATCGTCTTGTTTCGCATTTGAGTAAGCGCTGAAATATACAGTATATAAAGAAAGGGAGAGAAATGAGAAAGAGCAATGCCACAATAAAATGAGCAACAAAACAAAAACTGTTAATTTTACATCACAAACAGAACGTGCTCTACATGGAAAGAGTTTGTAGATAAGAAAAGATGCGTTTTACAGATGGTGATCGTGACGTATTTTCATAGTGGTATGACGTTTACGCCGAAATGTGTTCCTTTCATGTCGTTTCGTTTCTGCTAAAATGTACCTTTCGATTGTGTTAATGTTCTAATATAGTATAAATTTAGTTTTGAATTTAAGTTCAACTAACCTAATCTAACCTAAAATAGCCTTATCTTTCCTAATGTAGAAGTAAAGCAAAAGGACAGAAAACATTACAAATGTTAACTTCTCGAAAGCGCTGAACCTTATTTCATAACAGCTGGGCACTTGCGGCATATTTTGCGGTACTGCGGTACTACCAAACTACCAAACCGGGACCGCATAACGCAGTACCGCAAAGGATCGCTGAAAGTACCGCAGTACCGCTACCGCATTCAAATTTCCGCGTACCGGTTTGGTACCGGTTTGGTAGTTTGGTAGTACCGCAGTACCGCAAAATATGCCGCAAGTGCCAGCTCTGTTTCATAAATCAGATAAAGCGGAAGTCTGGCTGAGTAAAAACTCTTCCTGACACCCGTACGAGTATAGGCTATAAATCCCAGCATCCGTAGCTTAGTAGGCAACTCCATTTCCCTGTAAGCGAAGTGATGACACTGAGGTCGGAGGTTTAACTTTCGATAGTGCTAGTAATAATAATCCACGAGTTAGCGTAATTGGTTGCACTAGTTGGCTTTTGCCGCTGTGCCAATTTCTGACCCTCCTGACTGATTATGGGACCAAAATAAGACTTATTTTTGTTACAAGGGTATCGCCATTTTCCTAGTAGGACTCTGTATAATATTATGAAAATCATGCAATGGGTTGATTCTTCGAGACTTGTGTACGGTGTAAAGGGAAATCGGTAAAAAATGAAGAACACTATATTTTCGGTGAAGATTCCAAAATGAGTGAAAATACCGTGAAAGAAAGGAACCTACAACTCATTCAGAAAATTCGTGATGCCTTTCTTGAATGTATTTTCAGTTAAGAAGTGCCTCATCATTCGGATAACGGAAGCGGCTGAAAAAGAATGAGCTTCATGAGATTAAAAAACTACGATCAGATGACAATTTAAGTCAATATCTACTTTTCTGTGGATTACGTTTTTACTTTTAAACCTTACTTAAACAAACCTTTTGGATTGGGCGAAAGAAAAGCATTTTTTTGAACTAGTTCTTCGATTTTTTGGGGGTCAGTAACCGGAATACTTATTGGGGGAGAAGCACCAGGAACAAGAGCTCTTCTCACACCTTCGACAAGAAACTTCTCGATAATGTTCAAGGTGGGCTCAGCCTAGACAGAAATAGGATTGCAGTAACATCATCATTAATCCAAAAAATATTAATATTTAAGTAATTATTTTTAAGTATTTTTCAGCGCACAGTTACGTCAGCTACGGGATTCATCCCTTAATCGATTTGCAAAATATTTCAGCACAAACTATAGTTATATGTAGATCTTTGTTTTATGTACCTCGCAGAATTTCTTGTTGGCGATACAAAGATAACCAACTCAATCTTGAGAACTTTGAAATTAACGTTCTTTACTGGTACTTATTAATGAGCACTTGCTAAATATATGTGTATAGTCCCAAAAGAAAATTATAAACGGGAAGAGAAACGGCAACTAATTTAGGAATATCCAATTTCAATTTCACTTTGATTGTTCTATCTTTACATCTACAGGATATACATTACTGTAGATGTAACAAGAGAATATATATATATATCTGTGAGTGACCATTAATGCTTCCTAAACATATATAGAATTGCAGTGATGAAGGAATCGAGACCGGTCTCGAGACCTTTTTTTCTGGTTTTGGTCTCGGCCGTGGTGGTCTCGACTACATTACTGCAGCATAGTATAATAATAAGACAATAATGCAATTTATTATTCTATTTGTACATGTTGAGGACAGACTTTAGGTGCACAAGACATAACCTTACAACCTTACAAAGGTTCCACGTGATGATTTCTCATTTCGCGAAGGTCAAGCGTGTCGCCCCTCCTCTCGAGTTGGCCTGGTGAAGTAGTGAGTTGGATTCTTGCGCTCTCCACCTCACATAGCCAGGTACGCCCGGCTCATCGGGGATTGTTCTGAGCCAGGCGTCAAGTCTTCTTTTGAAGATTTCCACTGCAACTCCCTTCGTGTTTCTTAGGTCTTTGGGCAGCTGAATAAATAGTTTTGGTCCTCTCACTACAAAACTATTTTCTTTCAGGGTTAAGGATGTTCCCTGTCTCGCCTTCAATTTGGGAATACGACACAGTCTACCGTTTCTACCTTCCACCGTTGTTTGGGGAGTTATGGGATTCAGAGTAAGATTAAGGACTAGTTTCCATTATTTTCCAAGTGTAAATAATGGTGTCTCTCTCTCCTTTCCAGTGAAATAGGTTTAGTTCTCGTAACCTTTCCAGTAATTTAGTTCTTTGCACCCATTGATCTTGGCTGTGAAACTTCTTTGAATCCCTCCAGCTGTCTAATGTCTTCTTTTTTATATGGGGATGTTAGGACCGAGCAGTATTCCAGTTTGGGTATTATCAGGGTTTTCAGTAGGGGGATCATTACATTCCTATCCCTTCGTTTAAAAGTTCTCAATATCAGACCCGTTATTCTCTTTGCTCTGTTTACTGCTATCTTATTTTGTGTTTCAAATTCGCATCATCTGTCATTACAACCCCTAAATCTTTTGCTCTGGAATTTCTCTGGACTTCCTGTCCATTTGGGGTATAATATTCCATGGACTTTAGGTCTTCTCTTTTTCCGTACCGTAATAGCTGAAATTTCTCGGTGTTAAACTTCATATTGTTGTCTTCCGTCCACTTGTAAATTTTGTTTATGTCGGTTTGTAGAGATCCTATGTCTTCTGGTTTTCGTATTTTCTACTGATCTTTGTGTCATCTGCAAAGGATGTTACTGTGCTGTCTCTGGTAACGTCCTCATCTATGTCAGTTAGCATGATTATGAAGAGTAGTGGAGCTAATACCGTTCCTTGTGGTACTGAGCTGAGAACCTCTGATTCTGATGAAGATACTCCTTGTACTGTAACGACTTGCCTCCGCTCACTAAGGAAATTATATATCCATTTCCCTACTTTTCCTGTTATTCCCATATATTTCAGTTTATGTATTATGATTCCATGGTCACATATATACATACATGTATACATAACATGCACATGTGTGTATATATATATATATATATATATATATATATATATACAGGGTGTACATAAAGTCAGGATCTATTTTTTGTGAAATAATTATTTTTTCCTATTTTTCTTTTCAGAAGTTTTTAGAATGAATACAGAAGAGCGTGTGGCAATAGTAATTTGGCGAATCGAGGGAAAGAAATACAATGACATCAGAGAGAAGTTTAGAAGGAGATTTCATAAGCCGGGGCCAATAGACAAGACAATACGAAAATTGGTGAACAAATTTAAACGAACGGGATCTGTAAATGATGAAGCAAGATCAGGACGACCGTGTATGTCAGATCTTACCGTGAATGCAGTACGCGGAATTATCACTGAGGAGCCACGTACGTCCGTTCGTGCTGCATCACACAGATTCGGCCTCCCGACGTCATCTGTGCACAAAATTCTGAAAGTTAATTTGCAGAAGAAAAGCTATCATTTGCAGGTTTTACATGATTTACATGAGAGATTTCCCTCGACGAAGTGCTGTGTGTGCTGATCTCGTAGAACAAATCTGGAGTGATAATTTAATGGAGAACATTCTCTTTAGTGATGAAGCCACTTTCCATACGTGTGGAAAAGTAAATCGCCATAACTGTCGAATTTGGGCAGATGAAAGACCTAATGATTTCGTCCAAAATTGGGAGACTCGCCTAAAGTTAATGTCTGGATGGGTTTAACAAAATCTAAGGTTTATGGTCCTTTTTTCTTTGCTGAAGCTACAGTTACGGGGCTTATTTATCTGGACATGTTTCAGCAATTCCTTGAACCTCAGCTGATTGGGGATAGGATTGTTAGTACCGTCGTCCATCAACATGATGGTGCTCCTTGTCACTATGCTAAAATTGTTCAGGATTATCTAAATGGACGTTTTCCAAATCGCTGGATCGGACGCGGAAGCAACAGACCTTGACTAGCGAGATCACCAGATTTAACCCCTTTAGATTTCTTTGCATGGGGCTTTATCAAATCGTACGTCTATCAGACGAAGATTACGAGTCTTGAAAACTTACGTATACGAACTGCTGCAGATAACATAACCCCGCAAATGCTCCAGAATGTGTTTAGAAATGCTGCGGAACGATTTGAGCTGTGCAGGGATACTGATGGGCGTCACGTCGAATCCTACTCTTAATTATTAATAAATGTTACCACTTTATCATTTTGATTGAATTCCATATAATTTCCAAGTGCTTCACAAAAATAGATCCTGACTTTATGTACACCCTGTATATATTTCATCTTACACACAAATAATATTTTCTAAATTAAAAAAAATGGCATCAACTTCAAGAGCCTCGGAGTTCCCTGGGGAGGGGACCATAAATGTCCCCACTTCTGGCTTCCCCCCTGCCGATACCCGGAACGCAGACCCAGGTAGGGGGCTGGATCTGCTTGTACTCATTTGGAGATGTTTGGACCTCTGTCTGATTCACTTTCTTAAATTTCTGCAACATTCGTAGCCTTTTCTCAAATTTTCAATCTGTTGAACACCACCTTAATCCTCTAAACCCTCATCTTTTCCTCACTAAAAATCAGGTGTCTGAGACAACTGACAGCAACCCCTTTTCTGTACCCTCTTACTTTCTCTATACTCAATTTCACTGCAAAGGTGGATGTTGAGTATATGTACGCAATGACCTAACGTGTTCCGAATCTTCTAATTCTATACCCATTGCCTACGGCTTACATGCTAATCTCAAACTAAATACATCTGCGCTGTTTACCTTTCTCCTAATTCTACTGACTATCCAATATTCTTTGACTACCTCACTTCCAAAGTGAAATACATTCTTTCCCGCTCTCCCTTTGCTGAAATCTCCATTTTAAGAGATTTCAATGTTCACCACCATCTTTGGCTTTCTTCCCATTTCAGTGACATCCCTGGTGAACTAGCTTACAACTTTTCTATACGAAACGACTGAGAGCAGATTGTACAGCACCCTACTCGTATCCCCATCCCTTGGAGATAGCCCAACATTCTGGATTTATTTCTTATCTCATACTCTACTTACTCTGTGAAACTTTTGTATGTTGGGCTCCTCCGATCACAATTTTATATCTGTTTCCTGTCCTATCGCTCCAATTCAGCCTTTGGATCCTCCCAAGAGGAGAAGCCTTTGGCATTTCGGCGCCGCTGATTGGGAGGCCCTTAGGCAGTACTTTTTGATTTCCCATGGAATGATTACTACTTCCGTGGACGGGGCACTTCTGGGTGTGCTGAACGCATCACAAGGTAATTCTCTCGGGCATGGAGGGTACATTCCATATTCTATTTCTACTACTAATGCAAAATAACCTTGGTTTAACTTTACTTGTTCTAATGATATCCGCAACACAGAGGAGTCTTTCAGAAGGTACGTCGCCATCCAACTCCTGACTCTCACTCAGCTTATATTTCTGCCCGGAATCGTGCAGAATCTGTTCTTCGACTCGCCAAAAATTCTTTCATCCGACAAAAATGTGAAAATCTATCCAATTCTTATTATTCTCGCTCTTTCTGGCATCCAGCTAAGAACTTCTTCATCAACTTTACTTCCTCTTCTTTCCCGACTCTTTTCCATTCCGACACAGTTGCCGTCTCTTTCTCCTGACAAAGCTGTACCCTTCGATCAAACTTTCGCTTACAATGCAACCCTGGACGATTCCGGTGCTGTTCTTCCATCTTCTCCCCTCTCTGACTTTATTATGTCTGAAATTAGAATCTCTCGTAAAGATATTTTCTCTGCCCTATCTGGGCTCAACGCTAAGAAGGCGTACGGTCCTGATGGTGTTCCTCCTGTTGTTCTTAAGAACTGTGCTTCTGTGCTGACACCCTGCCTAGGCAAATACTTTTCTCTTTCGCTCTCATCTGGTACTTTTCCTTCCTGCTGGAAGTTCGCTTTCATTCACCTGTCCCAAAGAAGGTGACCGCTCAACCCTCCAACTATCGTCCAATTGCTTTGATTTCTTGCCTTTCCTAAATTTTTGAATTTATCCTTAATAGGAAGATTCTTAAACACCTTTCTTCTCACAATCTTCTTTCAGATCGTCAGTATGGATTCCGGAAGGGACGCTCTACTGGCGATCTTCTTGCATATATCTCTCTGACTCTTCGTCATCCTCCTTTCGGGTTTCAGTGAAACTTTTGCTATTGCGCTAGACATATCTAAAGCTTTTGAGAGAGTCTGGCACAAATCTTTAATTTCCAAACTGCCCTCCTTCGGTTTCTATCCTTCTATCCGTTCCTTCATCTCTAATTTCCTTTCTGGCCGATCTATAGCTGCGGTTGTAGATGGCCACTGTTCTTCTCCTAAAGTGATTAACAGTGGTGTCCTTCAAGGTTCTGTCCTGTCACCCACCCCTTTAATTCGCACTTCCTATCCTATTCACTCCTATGCCGATGATTCCACTCTTCACTTCTCTACCCGCTTCCCAAAGCGTCCCTCTCAACAGTCACTCCATGATTCGCGTAGTACGGCTAAGGAGCAACTGACCTCTGATCTTTCTGCTATAGCTGATTGGGGTAGAGAAAACCTTGTGGCTTTCATTGCCTCAAAAACTCAGTTCCTCCATCTGTCTACTAATCACAATCTTCCATATGACTGTCCACTTACCTTCAACAACACACAACTCAATCCTTCCTCTTCTCTCAACATTCTTGGCGTTTCCTTTTCTCGTGATCTTTCCTGGAAAGATCACATATACTCTTTCTGAAACAACTTCTTAGAGGTTAGGTGTGCTATACCGCCTCCGCAGTTTCTTCACCCCTACTCAGTTGCTGTCTCTGTACAGGGGTCTTGTTCGCACCTGTATGGAGTATGCTTCTCATGTGTGAGGTCATTCAACCCACACAGCTGTGCTTGACCGGATGGAATCAAAGGCTTTGTCTCATCAATTCCCCGCTCTTACTGATTGTCTTCAATCTCTCTCTCTCTCTCTCTCTCTCTCTCTCTCTCTCTCTCTCTCTCTCTCTCTCCGCCGCAATGTTGCCTCACTCTCTTTACTATCGCTATCATAACGGACATTGCTCTTCTGAACTCTCTAACTGCATGCCTCCTCCTTTAAGGAGAGCACGCAGTGCTAGAGTTTCTACACTTTATCATTCCTTTTCTGTCCAACTATCTAATGCAAGGGTTAATCGGTATTTTCAGTCTTTCATCTACTGAACCGGTGAACTTTGGAACAATCTTCCTCAATCCATCTTTCCTCCTGTCTATGACCTCCCATCTTTCAAATGCAGTGTCTAGGCATCTCGAAAACCCCAGACCTCGATTTTGGCTCTTCTTCTTCTATGGGAGGGGCGCTTTTGCGGGCATTTGCCTTGGCCCCTCCTTCCTTCTTAAAAAAATATATCATTTATTCATGTAGGAGATGATAATGTGATGTCTAAACGGCTAGGGTAGTCTGCATCAAATTTACTATACACATCAAGGGAGAACCAGTGAAGGTTTTAGTAACACACCCGCCCCTCCTAGTCTCCCCTAGTTTTTTTTGCTGTGGAAGGCGGAACGGGCGTTCTGTATATATATATATACATATATATATATATATATATATATATGAGTATAAGTTTGGATGAGTGTGTCAATGAATTTACTTACAGCATCATGCTTAAGAATCGCTAGATATATCGCAAATCCTTCATTAACCAGGAAGTCACTCCACCAAGAAGGAGTGACCAGATTTCCGAGCCACTGATACACCATTGCGTACGCAAACATGTGTCCCACTTCGTTTTTCCAATTTAAAGAAGGTCGATTTGGATCAAATTCCCTGTATAGAAAAATAAAACTTCACTCTACCATTTTGGGTTATGAAGATGGTATAATAATAAAGCAGAACAAGGAAACAGGGAAAGGAAATAGGAGCCGAGTGAGAAAGGAATGATTCCTGGTTTTATCAGGAGTTATCCCTTGCATTCCTGGGTTGAACCAGGTGCTTTGTTTAAGAGCAAGCTGTCTTTGTAGGTTTGCGCTTCGAAACCTAAACCCACTAAGCCCTCAAAGAGGCTAGTAGGCCCCTACAAAAGTAGCAGCAAATGGCAACGATGAAATGCTGAAGTTTGTTCACTGAACAGAGGAGAAAAAATCTCTTCCTCCAACAGTGATACATGTTATATAGATACTGTATGTTCCAGTGAAATCTTTAACAATTTAAGGTATTTTAGAATATTGCATCAAAAAGCATATTGATTTTTGTTTTTGTTTTTGGTGTGTGTGTGATAATAAGAGATACTGTTACATACCTATACATGATTAAGCCCCAACTTTGACGTATTCCACCAGAGAAATGAGGAATGGCAACTATGTCCAATTTTGGCAGGGGAAAAGAAATGTTGAAAAAATCTTCAAGAAATCGAACAGCTTCCCGTCCTTTCTGGAGATCGTAGTCAGTCTGGTTGATGGCCACCTCTCTCGACCAAGCTGAAGTGGTTGAATTTATTATTAGTTTTTTATTGCAATAATTTTATCTATTCAATACTACATTAATCGTTCTTATACAGTGTTTCTTCAAAAATAACAGATGAGAATTTGATGAAACAGAAATTGGGCAGGAGATCACAAATAGATAAGTGAAGTTCGAAGAGGGTTCGAGTTTGAAAATCAAATTGAGCACCACTCCCTTTTTGTTTATAACTACATTCAAAAGCGTTCTAGATCTAGTTCATCTAAAGGAAAAACAGTTTCTGGTACAAATAATCTGATGGAATAATGTGGACGTACTAAATGAGAGCTTGACCCCTCCCTCATTTAGTGTTGTCCTTATTATTCCATCCCATTCCCCGTGATCTAACTAGCAAGGTTAATCCCTTCACGAGTAATCTCGTACAGTAATCTCGTACAGAAGTAATTGCAAAGGAAAGATTTGAGTCGTAATGCATTTTCTAAGACGTTCGTTAAATGTAAAAAAAAAACTTTAGCATAGAAACCAGACTACAACCTTGCAGAACTAAGTAAAATTAATTTTGAGTATTGTTTTGTTCATACTAAAACGATGGGTATTTAATTTATTTCAGAATTAACTATATACTGTAATAATTTATATACGGGATAATGAAGTAGGCTTGAATTATAACCAACATTTTTAGCTTCTAATTTTGGACTAAACGTAAACAAAAAAAAAAGTTTAACTTATTTTCAGTGAAAATAGTAGTCAATTTTAACTAAATTAATTCCTAATTACTGTTAGCATTTTCACTTTGATTAACTGAACGGACAATTCTAAATATCAGTGTTAATGTTTATACAAGCCATTTCATATTCTCGGAAGAATAATGTTCATTCATTTTGGAGAAGCATAGTTTAAAAAATTGTATTTAAAACTTTTGTTAAAAGTCTCTTAATTTTGTTTGACTCGATTTCTTCAGTGTTATCAGTATTCCATCAGGATATACTGTAGTGGTTTTTTGGATCAATTTGATTCCAAATCAAACGAAAATTTATTTCAGATTATTTGATCTTTATTAAATAAAACTGTAATGAAAAGAGAAACGAAAAACACTAAATTCATCAAACAAAACCACAACTTTAATCGGCGTAATGAGATGAAAATTGCCGTAGATTGGGTGATGGGAGAGCAATTTGGATCTGGTAAGGGTACAAAAATTTTAAAATTTGCTTCTCTACATACTGTATAGGCTTACGTTCCCCCAGAATATATTAAAATTAAAGCTAAGTGGTAAAACAAATTCTAATATAAATAACATTTTAGTAAACTCATTTAATTCAGTTTGATAGAGAGAGACATAAAGAAGAAGAAATGGCTGCAGAAACAAGCAAATTCACAAAAGAACACACCCTTTTATTCTTTTATTGAGTGCTACCTGAAAGGGAGTTTATTTATCTTTCCATATATATTAGTTTGAAAGGAAAATAATGCTGAATATTCCTTTCCCTTTATTAATTAAAGTAGATTACTCTGCAATAAATATTCAATGACAATACAATAAAAAATTATTAAGGCAAGTTACAATTTACAATAATATTTAGCAAGATTAATTATGCAGCTTATAAGTTACAGTAGAATTTAGTTGGAGTGAAAATACATGAATAAAAGACGCGACACGGTACTAACGATGGAGTATGCAAGCGAGATGTACGCGATTCAGAGGGCGGCAAGAAAGAAGAGGGGAAGACTGGTGTTCGCAGTTTAAAGGTCACCGAAAGACTGGTGAAGAAGCGGGGAAGACTGGTGTTCGCAGTTTAAAGGTTACCGAAAGACTGGTGAAGAAGAGGTGTAGTGTTGATTCTGTATGGAATTATTGGTTTGTTGGTGTCATGGGACTGTCTCTGTCGTTTTTAGCAAGAAACTATTTTAGGACTCCGAAGGATATTTCTCAGACCAGAACCTTCTGTCCCTCGCGGTCAACTCGCTGGTGTTATGGGTTGGCCCTTCTCTCTCTAGTCGCTGTGAGAATCTTTTCCATTCCATGAGCTCGTTCATCAGTTTTGCACTTTGGACGTAGACCTTCTCGGACCTTTCTTGATTTTATGTATAACTGCATGACAACTTTTACGGGAGTCTCACAGCCAGTGAACGGGTTGCGAGCGAAACCTCAACAACACGGAGGGAACGTGATCCTCCAACTCCTTGTGTTACTGGGCGAAACTGACAATGCGGGTGAAGCTAGAAAGGGTGGCGGAGAAAGGGACTTAGAAAGGGATAAAGTCGTCATCTTCGACTTATGCAGGTTTAAGAAAGTCGGTCGACATGACTGTCACCGCAGCGAAGGACAATGAAGAACCATTCAGGCCATCTGGTACGTGTAGCGAATCAAAGACTGAAAAAAGACTCGACAAGATGAATGTAAACCTGGTCGAAACGTGGGTCTGCGGGAGTTGAAGAAAATTAAAAGAACTTCTGTACCTATGTATCTTGGTACGCTGAAATCTGATGCACATGCTGGCCCACGATCTTACATCGCTAGTAATGTTGAGCCAGACGACCTGCGACATAATAAGGTGTTGAGTGGCCCTGATCTCTTAAGTGCGAGACGTTGTCGAACTTGTTGAAAACCGTTTGGCGAAATTTTGCGGGAATGTATGATCTTGGGGTGCCGATGGAGATGTCGCAGATGATTGCCTCTGTGGAGTACAAAAGGATGATATACTCTAACTTTAAACGAGAAGGAGGAAGTCGTTAGCGTTTTTATCTTTTTATCATTGCGCTGAGGTGTCAGGATTGCCTCGTAGTCAATAAAGTCATTGCTGGCCTTACGACATAATGCGTTCATTGTCATCCGAGACAACACGTTCGCCGCTGTATTTTGACTTCCTTTAATGTAACGTAAGTCGGTGGTGAATGGTGATACATAATTCACATGCTGAATCTCTCGTGTCGAGTAACGGTCTGAATTCGAATGGATGGCGCACGTGACAGGCTTGTGCCCCGTGTAGACACCAAACTCTGTCCCTTCCACATAATATCGGAAATATTCGACGACAAGATATACCGCGAGGAGCTCCTTCCAAAAGAGCTGTGCCTAATTTCAACAGGTTTCAGCACTTGGGGGGAAAAAAAAGCTAGAGGCTACCAGCAGTATCCGAAACGTCTCGATGATGTTGATTTCTGCGTCCTGGTGGGGGTTCGCTAGCAAGCTAGAATTGGTGAGGGCGTGCCTGACTGCGACGAACGCCCGTTGGACTCCATGGACGTCCTTGAACCATTGTACCGAGGTGAGAGCTTCCTTAAGGGGAGTGCTTTGCAGTGCGTGATGAAACGGCTATATAGGCGGGAAAGTTTTCGGATGACGTCGTCCTTCTCAGGTGTTGGCAAGAAATGAAAATTAATATCGGATTGCTCTTTTCCTTCCTCGTTTCCATAAGGCTCCTTAGTTCCCGTTCAATTTTTCCACTTATATATATGTCTTAGTTAACTCTGGTATACCCTGTATTCCGCTTCCGCCCGAACTGTTTATTCTGACAAGAGTCAGGCTTGCCGCCTTACCTTTCATCTACTGTGCAGTTTAATGTGGAATCCGAACCATGACCCGCCAAGGAAGTCTGAATTAGAAAAATCCGAGCCGGAACTCGATCTCACGATCAACAGTTTATCAACTCAGCTTCCATAATTATTATATGATTACAAAAGGCGCCCCTCAATTATTTACCGCGATCCAGCTTTGGAACTCCTAAATTTCGCTTAAAAGAATCACAGTAAGTATTTTTATATTTTAGTGTATACAGAGTAGCCACAAAGTCCCTTTGCAGTGAAATTACAGCATATTTGTCTGCTGCCCTTGTTTTATATGCAAAGGGACTTTGTGGCCACTCTGTACAGCAGGGTGTATCATGCTCATTGAAGCGCGAATTTCAAGATTGTCAGTATGTATTCCCATGTGAAATTAAATTTTAGGAGGGGTTTGTTTTCTTGAACTTTTGCTAAAAATCACGTTTAAGTGTTCAAATTTCCACTTTTTTCGTTTTATGATTATGTACAGAACAGCTGTGCAGGACATACACTGTAGTACAAAATTAATGTAACAGACCGGTTTCTTACTAAACAAAACCATTGTAACAGCTGTTATAGGCTACTAGAGTTTCACTGTGATAATTTTCTGTTTCAGATACAAAGCTTGGTGAAGATTGTGTAGCCACCATGGCTAAGCAAGGACGAAAGACCAGAAAAAAGTTCTGGTTCAAAGCTGAGTGATCTGGTGGGTCCAGGCAAGCAGTTATTTCCCACAGAAGTTCCAACCTGGAGAGCTGTGTTTCAGAGAGGAATCCTCCTCCAGGAAGAGAAGCTGCTTCTGGATGATATGAAGAGAGCTCAGTACCCTCTGCAAAATTTGGCTAAGGACTTGGCATCACTCGTACTGGCACAGTGGCACAAAAGTAATGCCACGTTCACTCCTCCTGTGATCATTCAAGAGAGATCCATTGCCATGAAGATTCAGGTGGAATGAAATGAATGACCTAGTGAATGGCAGAGTGAAGGCTACAAAGAGAGAGAAGAGAATATCTGAACTTGATACATTGTTTGACATAACAACCTACAGACATGATATCACTCTCTGTAGAACTGAAGCATCTGGCTGCTCTGGCTGTGCTGCTAGAGTTCATGTAAACTGTGACTGTCCTCTGCCTCAGAAGATTCCAAAGCTAGAGCTAGAGTGGCTCCATTACCAGAGGATCAAAACTTCAGAAGTTTCTGGCTTCCGGATGGCATCTGTTGATGTGAAGGAAACAGTGAAGCAGATGAAGGCTGCTAAGAGGAAGGAGGAAGAACAGAAGGCAGCTGAGAAGAGAGACGGAAAAGAGGAAGAAGAAAAGAAGCTACTGCTTAGAGCTGATGATGGTGATGATGAAGATGAGGTGACTTCCTTGCAAGAGTCTCCAGGCAGAGCAGCTCCTATGCTGACACAGATTTTTCCAGTACTGCACCAGGCACAAGCTCAAGTGTCAACACTGGTAAAGTCGCCACCTCTGTCTGGAGGAACTACATCGATATCTCAAGCACTGCTGCGGCTGCAGTCAGGTTCAAGGTGGCAAACACTCCTGCAGCAGCCATTGCAACTGGTTTCTTGCAATATCTCATCAAAGCTGGCCATCTATCTCCTGATAAGGCATATCTAGCTGTTGACAGGATGAAGATGTAGAGGGGCAAGAAGTCTATAATAGGTGCCTCGGTGAAGACCCTGGAGAAAAGGACAGAGGGAAGGAGATCAAGGGAATTTTCTTTGATGGAAAACAAGATAAGAAGACAAAGATCATGAGGTACAATGAAGAAACTGGCCGCTTCCATCCTGATATTACATCTGAAGAGCACTATAGTGTTACCTGGGAACCTGAGGGGAAGTATCTCTTCCATTGTACACCAGAAGAACCTGAAGGAAATAAGAAACCTGCACTGAAGATAGCTCAGGCTCTGTTTGAGTGGATTAGTGCTCATGGTGCTAAAGATACTATTGTGGTCCTTGGTGGTGACTCCACAAACACAGGACCTGATGGAGGAGCCACCACTCACTTGGAGAGATTGCTAGGTCATAAGTGTCACTGGCTGATATGCCAGTTGCATATTAATGAACTCAGCCTCAGGTACATGATCATCAAGCTTGATGGTCCTACACGCACAAGTCTGAGTTCAGTGGCCCAATAGGAAAACTTTTGGAGAAGATCAATGACATACCTGTCAACTTTAGCTCCAAAGCTCTACCAGAGAAGAAGATATAATTGAAATGCCAGAAGACATTGTACAGAACCTTAGCACTGACCAGAAAACTGCTACCTACTTATCAAAGCTCTCAAGACAGGAGATTTGAGCAAGGAAGTTGCTGGTCTGAAGTGTGGCCCACTGAATCAGTCACGCTGGCTGACTACAGGTGAGGCTCTGTTGATGCTGTGGATGAGGCAGCATGGTCTGAAGGGGAGGTATTGAAGAAGATGGAGGTGATACTGAAGTTCTGCCTGGACTTCTACTTCAAGATGTATTTTGAGATCAAGGTGAAGCACCACATGAGTTGGACTCACCATATTGTGACCGCTCTGGGACTGCTGAGAAGCAGACCTCTGAAGTCAGGAACATAATCATTCGTGTGGTAGTTCGTGGAGCATATCATGCTCACAGTGAGAACCTCATTGTCTCTCTCCTGTGCAGTGAGGATGAGGAGGAGAGGGCATGGGGGGTTGAGATGATCAAGAAGATCAGAGGTAAGTCTGAGTATGGAGACATGAGTCTGAGAACTCATAGAAACCCTAAACTGAATTTTGATGCCACTTTCCAATTACTCTGATTAATTGGGATAAGGAGAAACTGTATGAGCCACTCTTCACTTGTAAGATGTCAAGAGAAGTTAAGGAGCTTCTCAGGTTTCCACTTGAATTTGAGAACTTCTCAGTTCACACTCAAAGCTGTGAAAGAGCAGTCCAGGAAGTTTCAGCTGCAGCTCATGCAGTGTATGGGCAAGAGAGAAGAGATGTTTTTGTTCGTGCTAGGATCGATCACAGAGAATTGTTGCCAGTTTCCAAGCCAAAGCACGATATTATGAACATGTTTTAGATCTCTACAAGACCTGCTAGACAAATCAAGATGCTTTCAGAAGAAAAAATCTCAAAACATTCAGTTGACCAGCATATTATTACAAGCTGGGGATGGAGGAGGGACTTATACAAATATTAAAGAAGAAACGCAATTGCAAAAAAAAAGTTGAACGTCACAGCAGCTTGCGGAAAGGTGGGGGCAGCTGCCATCACACTCAGTGATGCCGAAAAGAAAATAAATAGAAATTGGTGGAGGCGTTTCTAAAAAAGAAAATGCAAGACCAAGAAAGAAGAACAAAAAGATTCTGCCTGATGAAGAGAACAGCCGCGATTTTCGTTATTTTAGGCGTTATAAACCACTTTGGCTTATCTTAAATGGGTCCAAGCCTGCCCCTAGAAATGTTAAGGGTGTATGTGAACAATATGGAACATATGGAGGTCATTTGAGTTTACTAAGTCTTTGAAAATGGCCAAAAATCCCATTTTTCGACAAAAAAGTGCGATTTTGAACACTTAAAATGCGATTTTTCGCAAAAGTTGCAAAAGACGAACCCCTCTTAAAATTCACTTTTACATAGGAATACATACTGCTAATCTTAAAATTCCAAGTTTTTCAATATTCGACCTGAGCCGAAGAAAAAATTCATAAGTGCAAGGAAATAGAGAAATAGTGGTGTTAATTCTTGCAAAACAACGTAGTGGTACCTCTGAGCGTTACTGTGTCATCTGGGTTACTTGAGTTGACGTACTTGAAGTCTGAAATTACGAATGCCACAAGATATGTAGACATTTTGAATGACTTTTCAAACTTATCAACCACCCAGCCATTTTGATTAGTTCTGCAAAATCGAAGTTATTAAAAAAAACATATTGGCTATCTGTAAACAAAAAGGAGGATATGTAGTACATGCATAGATGCAAGAATGGCAACAAAACACTTAGGTATTTATCACTGCGGTTATGGAAGAACAAACTTTTCCAACTAAACTTTTGTGATGAACGACATTAATAATAATAATAATAATAATAATAATAATAGCCATATCATAAACGTAATGGAAAGCTCAGCTTCTGTGATAATACAGAGGCAATGTGGATTTAATTTGTTTTATAATAGGTACTTTTGACAAAATTTGAAATCATAGTTTGTGCTAATTATACTTACATCGGAGTTGTTTCAACTCTTGGCATATTTGAAATGGATGACATTCCTTCTTCTCTGATCAATTCGATGGAGAACTCCGCTTTCATAGCTGGCTCATCAAAGCAAGGGAAAGCCATTCTAGCGTACGTCGGCTGAAAATTCGTCAGAGCCAACCATCTATAATTGATTTAAGATTATAGCTGAGTTTTCTTTAATTAAAGATTCTTTATAAAAACTCTAATAATTCTTTCAGAAAATGAAAAAATTTAACTAACGAAAAATGTTACCACATAATAAAAAATCATAAAGAAAAACAAACAAAAATAAACAATAGAAAATTCAATGGTAAACAAAAAGGAAATCAAGAAAAGGCTAATAAAAATTGAAGTAAACAGTCAACGATACATACGCAGACCCTTAATTAATATATCTAATTTACAGGTTCTTTATTTACAGCAGAACAGCAATAGGAGGAGATCGTAGACACCAATCGACCAGGGAAGTACTTCGGGGTGGATGTTAGGTAGGAGAGAGGGAGTGCTGAAACTCCCGTTTCTCCTGTCACTCTCCTCCTTAGCTGATCTATTTCCGTGTCTCGTCTACCCTGTGAGCAGTCCAGCATGCTGTCAAATACACACTTCTGCCTCTATTCCTCATTACACATACATGCATCTTACATACTACACAACCTTTTCAAAATTTATATTAAACAAAAATGGCATCATTAAACCTGGGAGACCTTGTTTTTTACTCTCTCCTTCTTCTGTGGAGGGGTCACTTTTGAGGGCCCTCGCCCTTACCCCCCCCCCTTCCTACATAAAAAAAATCATCACTATATGATTTCATTCGATAGTGTATAAACAAACCTTTTAGTCAAAAATTACACTGGTATGCATCAATTTTGCTGTCAAGGGTTTTGTAAGTGATTCTTATAGAGTTTTTCATGCTGATTTCGAATCTGCAATCCGTTTTTCTCAATCAGCTCAGGTTATCCGGCTATGGCCTCATAAGTAAAATAGAATTTTTCGTGATTTTGTCAAAGCGGAATTGGAACAGTAACATCTATCATCACTTGTTTCACTTGTATAATATCTTTTTTTACTTTTCAGGCATATAGATAAAATATTTCATAATGAATAGAGCGTGTAAAATGATCCCAATAGATTCTGCTACATATGTGGGACGGTTACCATGCCAAATAACCAGTCCCAAATCACTAAATTTGTGAAGACAATGTATAGAGCATACTTTGGAATTAAGCTAGGGGACCAGGACAAAAATTTCGCCCCTCATATGTGCTGCAAGACGTGCATTGAAAATTTGAGATGATGGAGCAAAGGCAGAGCGAAATCTTTGCCTTTTGGAATTCCCATGATTTGGAGAGAAGGAAAGGATCACGTGACAGATTGTTATTTCTGCATGACAAACCTCCAAGGTGGGCTTACAAATTTATTTTTCTTAAATATTTTGAAATCCTCGTATGAAACTTGACATAATATTCACCATAATGTAATACTCACCATATATAGCATAATATTCACCATAATGGTAATCATACATTTACATATACGTATTGTTATAGAAAATACATTTACACATACATATTGTTATACAAGTTACATTTACATATACAATGATTGTATATTTTCTTTCTTTTTCATTCATATTGTCCCCGAAGGGACAATATGAATGAAAAAGAAAGAAAATATACAGACTCCATCGACCTATTTCATATCTTACAGACCGCAGCCTTCCCTCACGAGCCGCCACTGTCTGAATGCTTCTTCTATTTCATATGCAAGTTTTATATCCATGTTTCTGTGTTTCTATTTTCAGGAGTTAACAATAAACACATTGTTGTATACCCTGACATTCCTTCTGCTATGAGACCTGTACCCCATGGTCCTGGAATTCCAATACCCGACCCACCTCAAACCCTGGACTTCGATGATTCTGATGATGAATCAATGACCAATGACCAGTCCCAGTCGTATATACACCTCAAAATACCGCTTCAAATGAGCCGAGGCCTCTCAACCAGGCCAAACTTAATGATCTTACCAGGGATTTAGGACTTTCCAAATTAGCTGCCGAGATCTTGGGCTCACGACTTCGAGAGGACAACTTGCTGGCTCCGGAACAACATTCTCCTGGTATAGGAAACGAGAGGAAGAATTCCGCAAGTTTTTTGCAGTGCACGAAAATACCTCTTCCTTAGTGTACTGCTGCAATGTTGAGGGGCTAATCGAATCCTTGGGCCTGCCATATAACGCATCATAATGGAAGCTATTTATAGACTCGTCTAAACGAAGTTTGAAAGCAGTACTTCTCAACATTGGGAATAGGGTTGCATCAGTCCTTGTAGCACATTCCGTACAACTTACTGAGAGCTACGATAACATGAAAATTTTACTGGATGCTCTCGTATACGACCAACATAACTGGAGGATCTGTGGAAATTTGAAGGTAATACTAATATCATAAGTAAACTATTGCTATTGACTATGTTGTTTTTCCAAAGGTTATTTGAGAGCGTATAAGAACACTTAACTTCCCCACAGAAGTGATACAGTCCAATGCATAGATTTTTTTATCTGATAGAACAAATTCTCTAAATTCTTTAAATATTTTCATTTTTTTTCAGATTGTGGCATTTGTATTGAGAATGCAAGGGAGATACACGAAATACCCATGTTTCCTCTGCAAATGGGATAGCCGAGCGGATGAGAAGCACTATGCACAGCGTGAATGGGCATCCAGAGAGAATTTTGAACCTGGGTCGCATAATGTCGTTTCAGTGCCCCTTGTACCACCAACAAAAATTTTGCTCCCACCACTTCATATTAAGCTGGCTTGATGAAAAATTTCATCAAATCAATGAATAAGGAGGGTTCAGCATTCCGATATCTCGAGAGTAAATTTCCTCATATATCTGATGCTAAACTAAATGCTGGGGTTTTTGATGGTCCTCAAATTCGAACTTTGATCAAGGATACTCAGTTCGAAAACGCAATGACTCCAACTGAGAAGAATGCCTGGCAGGCATTCAAATCAGTTGTCACTGATTTTCTTGGCAAGCGTAGAAGTCCAGAATACGAGTCCGTTGTCGAAAACTTGATGGAAGCTTTCAAAGCTCATGGGTCGCGCATGTCCATAAAAATGCACTTTTTGTGGTCCCACTTGGACTATTTTCCTGAAAATTGCGGGGATTATAGTGAGGAACAGGGTGAACGATTTCACCAAGATATCAAAATAATGGAAGAGAGGTACCAGGGAAACTGGGATATCAATATGCTGGCGGACTATTGCTGGTGTTTGAAGCGAGACGTGCCCGAAGAAAAACACAGACGGAAAGCCAAAAAAACTTCATTCCTTCCTCAATAAACTTTTTTCCATATTCATTGTATGAATAAAAGTATTTATTCACACAATGTTTTCATTTTTCACGAGTGTTCTTATAATATTACTCGTATCTACAGTGTTTAAGCTAAAAAAATCAATAAATTTGGGGATAAAATTGGACTTATAATAAATGGCCAATAGAGAAAAAATCTGACCTGATTGAAGAAAACCAATGTCATTTTCGAATTCAGCATGATCGAATTATATAATATGAGTTGAAAAAACCCTCACAGCAGACAAAAAAATTTCATATGCATACCAGTGTTATTAATTGCAAGAAATAATGAGTATAACATTTAGTCTTCTACTCTGTAAGCAGTAAAGTTCTCTTTGACATGGAAACTTTAAACCATTTTTTTTCCTATTACATGTCAAAATAGGTTTAGTAAATATTCTTTTCAGAATTATTTTCCAAACTGGAGCCTGCATCGACACTAACCTGGAACTTATTCTCTCTCTTTTTTACCACATATACGAAATAAGCGTACCTAAAAGGGAAACCTACTGCATATGGTCACTGTTATAAGAAGCCTTTATTACGTGGAATGTTAGTTATAAAAATCCCATTTACTGTAGATACTTCACTCTGAACGCTTTAGGAACTTTCCTGTTTACAGTTTAAATGTTGATAAACATAGTAAACTTACCCAGAGAAAAATACTTTGGTTAATCAGTCTTAATAGTTAATCTAATTATACTATGACTACTCTAATCATTTAATCTTACTACCAGAAAAATAATCATGTTTAGTAAAATCATACATATTGAATTAACTACTGAAATTAATTGGCAAATATTACACCATGTATTCGCTGTTGTAAGAAAGTAGGATTCAGTCTAGTACTTATAAAGTTATGGAGAGGTTGTTAATGTGTTCATATACGATCAAGTGTACAAATTTTTTAAACTGACCGTTTGTTGTCTTCAGGATCCATATATTGTGACCGATAAAACCCTTTTTCGTTGTTGCTGAGGAAACCGACAAACTCTATTTGCATCACGTACTTCTGCCCGTCCTTCAGTGAATCCGACAAAGAGATATGGTAAAATTCTCTATCCTTGTCGTACGTTTGATTCGAAACTCGAAGATTTATTTGGTTGACGTCACTGAGACTGTAGATCTATTTTATGAAAGAACAAATTGATTAAATCGCTATTAAATAGTTAAGTAAATACAGATATCACACACGCACTTTAACTGCATTATATTAGAAGTATGGCATCTACTTTAATGGTAATAATTACGAACTTTCCGAGATAATGTTTTTTTTCCCACTGTTTTTATGACTAACCTTGAGTGTTTCATTCTTGGTGAGGATATCTCTTATGTGCAAAATAATGTCTGAAGTTGGTTGTACAACTTCGAATGTGATTTCGGTGTAGCCGTGAATGGAGAAGTTTCCGTTTACGAAGGGCTGAAGTCTGATGAGGTAATGAAGAGGATTGAGGGAAGTTGGAAGGCGAAAATTCGACTCGTCATCGGTTGTCGAAAGGCTCTGCAATATTTTTAGTTTCAAGAATTGGACGCCGAAAAGTAAAGCGATTTCACCTCTGAACTCATTATTTTTTACATTATAAAACCACTCTGAATGTGTGTACAAAGTGACGGTATCTTCTCGTTAATGGAAACACAATTTATGGAAATAAATAAATAAAATAAATAAAATAAAAAAAGATATTTAAATCTATATCATGTTTGGAGACAATAAAAATTAAGTGATTCTGAAGAACTGAATAAAATGTATTTTATGAATAAGATAAAAATAAATAAATAAATAAATAAATATATTCTGTAAAATGTTATATAATAATATTGTTTTCAATCCACTGAATTAATTCTTACGACTCATTTTGTAGGAGAGGAAACTACTTAATTTATGGACGCACTCACGGGAGAATTATTGCTTTATTAACGCCACTGCGACCTTCTATTAAATATTCTTAACTAATCTCCGTTCCATTTTTTGAATGTCAAAAATGTCATATGTTAACATTGAAACACAAACTTATATTATACTTAATTACTCTATGAGGGTTTGAACGTCTAGTCAGGATCGACCTGAAGTCGACCCTTCTGCAGCATTCAGCCTCATTTGCAGGATTTATATAACGTATATATATATATATATATATATATATATATATATATATATATATATATGTGTGTGTGTGTGTGTGTATGTATACAGTATATATATATATATATATATATATGCGTGTGTATATAGTGAAATTTTTAAAATTGTTGAGAGAGAAGCAATTTTCATAGCAATAATATTTTTAAAACATTCTATATATATACAAACATTTAGAACCATTTGAAGACCCCATTTTCCCTTCAGTAATACGGAGATCATTAACTACTGTATTTGCTTATAATACATCTAAAGGACAACGCCCTCAAAGAAATTCCTAGGACATTGGAAGCTCTAACAGCAACGATTGAACATGAACTCCAAAACGCTGGAGGTCGTGATAAGAAATTTCGGTGCCAGGATTCGTTATGTAATTTCGCAGAGGAGACGACACTGAGAATGTTGTGTCTGAAAAGGCAAATTCTATTCTTCCGGAGTAATCTTGCCAAGTGTTAATGAAAGTAAATTAATTCATTGATTTCCAATTAATGTCTTCAACAATCTCTCTCTCTCTCTCTCTCTCTCTCTCTCTCTCTCTCTCTCTCTTTTACACACACACACACACACACACACACACACACACACACACACATATATAGGGTGAACCAAATGTAGGTGGACAGTAAATGATAACGTTTATTTTGAGAATACATATTTAATTTTTTTGTATACTATAATACAAAATAAAATTTAAATAAATTTAGTTATAATATTTAATATAATAAAACACAAACACCATAGTTATAATGAACACCATAGTTATAATATAATATAACACAAACCGTATTCAACCTACTGTCCACCTACTTTTGGTTCACCGTGTATATATATATATATATATATATATATATATATATATACACAATGTAAAAAAAATTGTTAGGAGGGATTAGAAAACGATTGACAAGTACTAATTAAGGAAAAAAGATATTTTAACAAAATATGATGAATTTTATAAGTTTTCGAACCGTTGTTAAATTATTTGCAAAGTATATAAATGCACTTTCTGGAATGTTCCTTTCAGTTATTTTACTCGGATTTTAGAACATTTCCAATTAATAATATAATTATATCCATACATATGGTTAAATAAGGCATTGGCGGTGCTACAACCATATTTATGCTGTTTTACTCTGACATCTCAAGTTTTTACCCTTCGGTCTACTGTATATATATATTGGTATGAATGACGCTGACGGTACCTGAACTAAAAAAATTAACATTTCAACATGAGCTTTAATAATAATAATAATAATCAGTGAAGTAGGCCACATACGCTTTGGCCACAGCGCTTTGGCCAAAAATGCACCTCATTGCGTTAACTAAGTGTCTTCACTTCGTTCGCATATGAGCGAAGTGAACTGCAGGTTTGACACGAGCTTATGTAAGGCCTATCTTAAATGGTCCAAAGAATAATAATGGATGATATTTACAGCTAATATGACTATTCCAAGGGAATATTACGAACCTTATAAGATAATGAAGATGCGATACTTGCCTCTGCTGTCGAATTCATTTCATTTTCAGAGGTGCTCCGCATTACAAGACTAAGAAAAATAGCCCAAATCAATAAGTGGAACTTGTATTTTACGCTCATTTTTTCGCTTTTTATTAGCACTAACTTTAATAATGAGCAACGTTTTTAGACTATATTCAGATCTGAAACTCGAAATAACTAATAATTGGATTCTTACTGAAATATTTTTATTTAGAAATTTATGTAAGAAATATTAGCAATATATATATATATATATATATATATATATATATATATATATATATATATATACATACAACTGAACTAATTAACTGCAGTAATTTAAATGTAGTGTCGTAATTTCTTTATAAAAAAAAACAATGTATACTGGAAGGATCTTAATTCTCGTTGTTCACCGAGTCAGTCCGTACCTCATACTGGACTGTAATGAGTTTCTGGTTGAGAATATCAATGCATTCGCTGAAAACACTATATTACAGGTGTCCCCCCCCCCCCAAATGTTCATAATTTAAAAAAAAATGTTTAAACCTAAAAAAAAAAGAATCTAGGAACAAACAAACGCAATATAATAAGTACGCGAAACATTTTTTTTCTAACGCACTGTTTAACCTTACACGTATGTTTGACATAATTTTTTGAAATAGCTCAGCTGGGATGTTGTTGATTATCCCATAGACTTTGGTCTTTAAGTCTTCAAGTGTCTTAGGCTTAGTGGAATAGACCCTATCTTTTATGTAGTCCACAAAATAAAGTCAGGTGAATATGGGGGCCAGTCCACTGGCTTATGAAGGGGGATTAGTCGCCCGGAAAAGTGCTTCCTCAAAAAGTTGCGAGTTTCACAAACAGTGTGTGGAGGTGTTCCATCCTGCTGAAACCACCGTGAATCTGGGTTAATGCAGTTATATTATTTACGAGACAAACTAATTAGTTGTAGTAAGTAGAAATCTTGTAGCATCTGATATGAATTTTGCGTTACCGTTACTGCTTTTCCAGTTTCATTTTCAAAGGAGAAGGGACCTACTGCACCATATCACCCAACAGCCACCTAAATGTTGATTTATATACAGGGTATATGGTCGGGCACCATAGGGTAAATTACAGTGAAACGCTAAAGTCGTGCACCACAAGGTAAATACTAGTCGGTAGTCGAAATAATAACCATTAAGTTGAAAACAATTTTTAATTCGCTGTACACATGATGTCTGAACACTTCCTGGCACGCTAACGTTGATCATGGAACAGTAAAATCTAATTTTTTCTCAATTGATCTATGCCTCAGTCATTCTGCGTAGACAAGCAAGAAGTACCGTAATTAACAATTAACAATCATCATATGTACAACAAATCGGAAAGTATTTTTAAATTAATGGTCACCAGTTCGAAAGCCGAATGTAATTTATTCTATGGTGCGCGACTTTTTCGCCACCCTGTATATATATATATATACACATGTGTGTGTGTGTGTGTGTGTATATATATATATATAGCTACGTGTGGCCAATATCGTAACACCGCTTCCTGGAGATCAGCGAAGTTAAGACATTGGGTCTGGGTAGTAGCTGAATGGGAGACCGTCCTCCGCGCCCAGATTATGTAGCGACCCGTGGTTCGGATCCACGTAAAGCTGTAGGTCCCCTCTGTCATATGACCTAAGCAATAAATTATATATATATATATATAATATATTAATTTCACGAAAGTAACACGTGAATAATATTTATGATGAAAATAACCACGAAGGAAAAAAAAATAATGGTGCTCAAGCGCTTTCGTCTAAGACATCCTCATTAGACGAAAGCGCTTGAGCACCATTCTGTGTTTCCTTTTTCGTTCGTGGTTATTTTCATTATATATATATATATATATATATATCACACAAACTCAGAATGGTCCCCTGAGAAACTTATATGTTAAACACAGACCGTGCATGGAACAAGGAACTCTTCTGGGAAAATTAAATCCACTATAGTCCGAATAAGTAATGGTAAATGACAAATACCATAGTTTTTTTTTTTTATGATGCAAGCCCGACGTGGGCAACGGGTCTCTCGCAAAGAGGTCCCATAAATATAGCTTCCCTCACCAGCTATCTGCAAAGCAGACAGGATCACGGGTTTTTACTTATATAGAGGTTCTGAATGTAGTGGGACTAGGCTTGCTTTAAACCCTAGATCCATGTCCCAAAGCTGGATCCTGTCTGCTTTGCAGATAGCTGGTGAGGGAAGCTATATTTATGGGACCTCTTTGCGAGAGAGCCGTTGCCCACGTCGGGCTTGCATCATGAAAAAGAAAACTATGGTATTTGTCATTTACCATTACTTATTCGGACTATAGTGGATTTAATTTTCCCAGAAGAGTTCCTTGTTCCATGCACGGTCTCTGTTTAATATATATATATATATATATATATATATTATAGGGCTGGCAGGTCGGACCCGGACCCTGATCCAGACCCGGGTTTAACCCGAAAGTGAGATAAGACCCGGACCCGGACTCGATAGTGAATTAGAAAAAAACCCGGACCACTGGACCTGGACCTGAAAGTGAATTTTAAAATTGACCCAGACCCAGACCCAGACCCGACCCGAAAGTGAAGGACCCGCACAGCCGGGTTTTAAGTTTACAAAATTCATGTGTGCGCCTTTAGATTTGGCAACAATGTATTGAATTATCACCCTCCAAATGACTCACTGGAAGTGGAGAGTTAACGGTGACGGAAGAATAGCCTAATCCTAATATATTTTATTGTTTGTTTGCGAGTTGTGTACTGTACATTGGTTGGTCTCCAGTGCTTCGTTTGCTATTTATTTGAATTTGCAATGCCTTTACAAGGTCCTTTTTTCGGTGGGGAGTGGTAGCAAAAACTAGCCTTACAAATGAATATTTTAAATATAATAATATTGATAAAACATCTACATGCCAATTGAAAAGTGGAAAAGTGTAGTGGCAATCATGTGACAAACCTAAAGCGACACCTAAAATCGTGTCACCCAGACATATATCGTAAAGTTGAGGATCATGATAAAAGCCTCCCTAGCACTAGCAGTACTTCGAAAACTCAAATACAAACCAAAGGAATGAATGTAGGCGAAACTAGTGTTAAAAACTTTTTTAAACAAATTAAAGTTGGGGTTCACCCGCAACTTCATAAGAAAACTTTAGGAAATGGCCTTATTTCGTGGGTGACAATAGACGGGCGGCCTTTTAGCATTGTAAAAGATATGGATTTAAAATTTTGGTTGAACCATTTCTATCTGCAATGAATATAAACATGAACAGAAAAAATCTTGCTACTTTGACTCTCGATAGAGCAATAGCTGAAAAAAAATAAGTTAAAAATACTTCTTAAAAAAAATGTTTCATTTAAAAGTAGATTGTTGCAGCCGCTTAGATAGAGGATTTTTAGGTATTCAAGCCCAATGTGACTGAAAACAAAATTGAAGTGAAAACATTGGCTGTCAAGGAACTTCACTGCTCGCATACAAGTAAAAATTATTTACATTTCACACAAAAAATTATTTTACATTTCAAACAAATATATATATAATATATATATATATACATATATTACAGTATATGTAAAAGAATGTTACTTTAAATCTAAATCAATAATAAATAATGGTTAATGTTTACTATAACACCACATAATTTACTAGGAAAAATGGTGTATGTCTTTATTTGGGGAAATTTGTATTTACGAAGATATTTGCTTCTGAAATTTTAATTAACGATATCGATTTGACGTGACGTCACGTCAAATGCGCGTTTATAATAACGACATTCATTTGTTTGATTTTCATCTAGTCTAGTGATTGACGCCATTTTCCTTTAAATAAATTTAGATATGGCATGTGAAGGCTGTAATGTACTTTTTTCATAAAATATTTTTCCTGATTGGGCTATTTTTTTCGCTATTCTGCGATTAATTAGTTTGGGTTTTGCTCTGCTATTTTTTTTTTAATTGAGATTCACTTTAGTGTGTTTGTGATAGAATTATGACGTGCCATTCGTGTGATTTTGACTTTGAGAACTTGATTCGTCATGTGCCCTAGATGAACAAGATTGGATGATTTATCAATTCCGCGTTATTCTCTCATTTTAACGCCAATTCAAGTTAATATTTTTTGTCAGATATACCTGTAAAGCAGTTCAAAATGCTTTCAATGACGGTAATTTTTTATTTCGGGAACTTAATAATAACGGAACTAATAATATCATTTGTATAATTTAGTCTCGGGGGTAACGGGGGCGGAGCCCCCGTAAGATCACGCATCACAATTGATCGTCCTAATGTTTTGCGGTAGGTTGGTTAGGTTGGGTTGGGTTTTTTGCAAAATACATTTTTAGTAGTTTTTCGTGTGTTTTTGTTCTGATTTGCTATTTATTTTTGTGGAAATGACCCATGCTTATGTCCAAAATTCCCTATATTTACTTAGTAAACTTCAATGTCTCGTAACTTTTAATTGGGTCATTTCCACAACAAATAGCAGATCTGACAGAACACACCAAAACTACTAAAATGTATTTTTCAAAAAAATTGGAGGTGGTGGTGTTATAGTAAACATTTACCATTTTCTCAACAACATTTATCACCTCCCTTAAGTCCCACCGTTAAAAAAGATATACAATACTTTCTTTTCCCTACTACGAATATTAGTTACAAAATACAATCAGAACTTCGCCACCTACTCACCCGACTTTACTCTCAAATTAACCTTCAATTTGTATTCACCAATAATAACAGCATTAAATCGTATCTCAGCCGTAAAGAAAAAAAAAACCAGCCCCTTGTTTCGTCCACTATCTACCGTTTCACTGTAATCCTGCAAAGCGAGTTATATTGCAGCACTATTCGCCAATATCAAACAAGAGTGGACGAACATCGCGGCATCTCTATCAGAACATTACACTTTTAAACAAACCATCAAAATCAGCAATAAGTCATTGCCACCTCCACACTCACCCTGCTCCTCACCAATTTCAAATTTCAATTCAACATACCAACCACCGACCTCCGCATCCTCGAATCCCTATACATCCTTAGTACAAAACCAACCCTCAATGGACTATAGTTTTGCCTTCAACTTAAACATAGCTAAGTAAGTTCTTCTGAACCATCTCTGAAAAGAATCCGCTACGCTCTTCACCTTCTAACATGGATACTTCAACTTTAACCATTCCCAACCTTATACAATTAGATAAACTCCCTCCTCGATAATAACCCAGTAAGATGTTTTTTCAATTTTTTGTATATTTTAACCATTATCTTGCCCCTCTACATTTCGTGTAACTTTTTTTTAATTATCTTACGACTGCATAAATATAGTGTATGAAACCTTTTATTCACAATATTTGTTCACTTTTTTACTTTTCATTTTTAGCACTGATGATGGAAATTGAATTTCAGAAACGTCTGACTAATAAACCTCTACCACCTTCTCGTCCTCTTATTCCTTACTAAACAAACCCTTCAATCAAGTTTTATATTATATATACACACGAGTGTTGTGTGTGTGTGTGGTGTGTGTGTGAAATCTCGAATTTCAATCATTGCACCTCACCTGAACTAATGAAGCATGCTAATGGCTCCCTAAGTCGAAACTCCTACCTTAATGAGGTCTGTGTTTAATCATTTGGGTTACTGTATTTAAACATTAATATCAATACAACGAAAATAGAAACTAAACTATTTATTCTCCTAAAATAGAAGGTATTACAATATGAAGTTGTACACGAGATATTCATAAAAATAATTAAATTAAACATCATAAATTGATAACTCACAAAAATGAAGAAACGAATAAATTCAGTTATCAGGCAGAATACAAGGATTTATTGAAGGCGACTCTTTCTCATCATGTATATATTCTTTCGTACTTCTGCTCTTGAAACAGAATCTAAATAATTTTGTGCCTGCGAATCACTTGTTTTACGTATAACAACCAATTTCCCAATTTACTGTAGACTTCAGTCACGTCCAAACTATCGTCTCATGGTCCAAATTCCCATGCTCCCGAATGAGTTAGTTTATGATGAATTATACTTCCTTCTTCCATTTAATTAGTGATATCATATCAAACTAATGATGTTATCACCAGGTTCCGCATTCGATTTTCTACATTATGTAACTAAAACCTACCAAGTATTTCTCCCCCCCCCCCCCACTATGTGTATAACACAGATCCATATAATTGCGTGGGTCGAATGCCAGCACAAAATTGCACCGCCATCATCACGAGACCCTGTTCAGCGTCTCGATGTGGATGCATTTTTTCTGACAAAAATTAGTTTTTATAACGTAATATTAAAATTTTTTGTATCTAAAATATGCATCGATGAAGTGTTAAATTTGTTTAATTCGGATCACTAAATTTGCTCTTTCCATTATATAAATTTTAACCAAATTTAACCATATTTAAGCCCTTCAATAGTTTCATGAAAAATGTAACATAAGTGCTAACATTCTATACCCTTGTATGGTTGTGAGGGACCGTTCAAAAATTACGTAACGCTCAGGGGTGTGAAGGACTGCATGTCCAAACGTTAAAAATATTACAGTGGGTGGTGTGGTGTTTCCAATGGCGTTACGTTAACCTATTAACCAATGACTATTTTATGACTCTCCGTGCCTGTGACCAAATGATAAACGTTTATTTTAAATTCTGTTTATTGAGGTGGGGGAAGTATTACATATATCATAAGGGGTCTGTATAGGTTAGGAAACGTTACAGGGGGTTAGGGGTAAGTTTTAGCATTACTACTACTAATTACTACTATAGCTTCCCCGCCGAATTGTTCATTCTGACGAAGGTCAAGCTCTTCACTCCACCTTAGACCTACAATTAACGTGGAATCCGAACCACGCCCCCAGCAGCCCAGCGTCTTACCACTAGGCCACCTAGGTACCCATTTATCTACCACCACTTTCTGCCGTCAGCGGGTCTCGATCCCGCGGCCGATGGATTCGTAGTCAGCGACGCTAACCACTACACCACCGAGGCGCAGAAGTAGAGTTACGTAATTTTTGAACGGACCCTGATGTATACCTGTAGGAAGTAGTTCCTTCAATGAAATTCGGAGTAGAAATCAAATATATCGGGTTTCAATATTATAGACGTTGTGCATCTGGCAGCAATTACGATCTAAAACATCGAGAAAATTGAAGATTTGTAGCGTTCCAATTTGCATAAATTTTAGAAGCATACAAAAATAGTCAGTTGTTCGTTAGATTTCGTCGTGGTTAGTCTTTCATTCAATTGCTTTTGAAACAATTATTAGTTTGCATATCATGTAGGGTTGCCAGACGTCCCGCATTTGATCCAAAAATCCCGCGTCAAAATCCCGCGTTGAAAATGTCCCACAAAAAGTATTTTTTAAGCAAATTTTTTAGGGATGAATTGATTTAGAATTTCAAGATTATATATAATAATTTCAATTTATTCACGATGTTTAATTGTTAAATATTATTGTAATAAAAATTTTAATTTTGTTTGTTGTAATGTTAAAGAAATCGTTTCAATTCGAAAAAAAAATTTGGTCTTAAAAAAACCTCAGAAATTTTTTTGTCCCGCATGGGCATTTGAAAAATCTGGCAAACTTAGCATATTGAAACGGAGTCTCATTTTTGTTATATAACTACTTAGAATAATTGTAGATTACATTTCCGGATCACCTGAAGATCAGGCCCCAGCCCGTTTAGTTAGCCTTATAAAGCTAAGTAACGAAAATACCACGACTTAACCTAACCAATCGTTAGGTCAACTGTACGCCATTGACGACTGTTAGGTTAAGTCATGATATTTTCGTTAGTTAGCCTTATAAGGCTAACTAAAGAAGGCTGGGGGGCCTGATCTTCAGGTGATCCCATTTTCGAATTAACCAAAATTAGAATTAGAATTTTATCACTTTTCGCCGAATAACACTGTTTGTAAATGAGATCCTGTAAAAGTAAAAACTCTCCGAGTAAATTTAAACATTCTAGTACATTATTGCTGACACTAATAGGGTTGGGTTAAGCTGATCCACGTTTTAATTGAAGTGGATGGAATCGTTATTAGAATTAGTTGCTAGGTAATTGGATTAGGTTTATTGTAGTTAATGGCAGAGTCGTACTTTTGTTTAGTCCATTATTAAGTCGTACCTTGTTCTATTGGTACTTTATATTTAATTTCAATGTGCGTATGAAGAATATAACGGACCTATATTCTACACAATACCTTACGTAATGTATTCTTTCTGCGCAAAGGTATTGATTTTTTTTTTGTTTTTTGTTAGGTTATGTTAGATTAGCGACTCTCTCACTATTTAATGACTTAACAGAAATCACCATTCGAGCCTTCATTTCTGCCCGAAGCACTTGCCACATTCTTCTCAGTTCAATGGTACTGAGGTTAGGTTAAAATAGGTTTGGTTAATTCATTGGTTAATATTTTTTAAATGACATGGGCTGGACCTGTAAATCAAAATAACTTTTGGATCACTTCAACATATTGCTTCCCAAAAACCTCTCTTTAACATATTGCTTCCCAGTGTATATCACTTTAACATATTGCTTCCCAATATTTAGGATAAGGAGTACGATAAGAAATGTTCGCTTTAATAAAGTAAAGGCATAAAAAGTAAATCATAACATGTTAAAATATTAGATTGAAAGTAAATTTATTAGAATTGTTGCGCTATATGGTCACACAAAGAAAAAAATGGATTTCGGAAGAATCGGTCACGCCACATCATTTGCCACAAGTACGAGTTGAGTAGCTCCTTTTTGCATCCTTTTATTTTCTTTATATATTTAATATAGGTTAACTGAATGCCCGGTTAGGTCAACTGAATGCCCGGTTAGGTCAACTGCACGCCCTTGACGATTGGTTAGGTTAAATTGTGATATTTTCGTTAAAACTAACGAAAATATCACGACTTAACCTAACCAATCATCAAGGGCGTACAGTTGACCTAACCGGGCATTCAATTGAGCTAACCGGGCATTCAGTTAACCCACATTAAATATATAAAGAATGCCCGGTTAGGGCATTTATAGCTTTGTTTATGGTCGGTAGGTTATCTTCTAGATTACCAACCTCTTTCTAACCAACCAACCTTTCTTTTTAACATATTGCTTCCCAGTGTTAATCACTTTAACATATTGCTTCCCGAGTGCTTTGGGAAGCAATATGTTAAAGTGATCCTAACGTTTTATGAGGTAGTTTTAGTCGCTTTATTCAAATTTGTCACTCATTTTTTTGTGCAAACTATTGTAGAAAATAATAATAATAATATAAATATATATATATTTAGTGTATTTGTAGTCGGGGGTGGTATGACGTCATGTTACTCTGCGACTTAATTAGTTTGTTGGTTTCTGTTCTGGCTATTTTTTTCCTAATTGGATTCAGTTTGGTGGTGTTTGTGATAGAATTATGACGTGCCGTTCGTGTGGTTTCGACTTTGAGAACTTGATTCATCGTGTGCCATAGATAATTAATTAAGTGATCAATTGAATGCCCGGTTAGGTCAACAGGATGCCCGGTCAGGTCAACAGGATGCCCGGTCAGGTCAACAGGATGCCCGGTCAGGTCAACAGGATGCCCGGTCAGGTCAACTGAATGCCCGGTTAGGTCAACTGAATGCCCGGTTACGCAAAGTTGGGCACTTGCGGTTTTTTTTGCGGTACTACCGCACTACCAAACCGGTACCGCATAACGCAGTACCGCAAAGGATCGCTGAAAGTACAGCCTGTACTTTCAGCGATCCTTTGCGGTACTGCGTTATGCGGTACTGGTTTGGTAGTGCGGTAGTACCGCAGTACCGCAGTACCGCAAAAAAACCGCAAGTGCCCAGCTTTGCCGGTTAGGTCAACTGAATGCCTGGTTAGGTTAATTGAATGGGTGCTACTGTAGTATGCGGTCTACCGTTAAGTTTCTACTCTAGTATGCGGTCTACCGTTCAAAATATTAAAAGGAATTGAAAATGAATTGAAAGGAATTATAATTTAATTTACACAATTAAGGAATTATTAAAGAAGTTAAACATACTACTACCGCATACTTAACGGTAGACCGCATACTACAGTACGCCCTTGATGATTGGTTAGGTTAAGTCGTGATATTTTCGTTAGTTTTAACGAAAATATCACGACTTAACCTAACCAATCGTCAAGGGCGTACAATTAACCTAATAATAAAATGATAAGAAGCTATAATTAAAAGATAGACCGCCGAATTGTAGGTAGACCGCCGAATCGTAGGTAGACCGCATACTACAGTAGCACAATTGAATGCCCGGTTAGGTCATCTGTACGCCCTTGATGATTGGTTAGGTTAAGTCGTGATATTTTCGTTTGTTTAAACGAAAATGACGAGAGCAAACTTTTCTGGTTAATTTTGAGGTGTTTTGCACGTTTCCTGTGGTAATGGTGCAAATGAACAGAAATACAGTTGTCATTGCATGGCCCAAACACGTATTTATGTTCATTTGCACAAGAAATGAAGGTTATATTTGAACAGAGCACACCAAAATACACAGAAAAATGTATTTTTGATTTCAACATCAGGCCATGTCATTTGCGACATAATTACCAATTCATTCTTAGAGCTAGATGGATTTAAAATTTGTACCTCGCTGATGCGGAGAGAGAGAGAGAGAGAGAGAGAGGTGTGTGTGTGTGGTGTGTGTTTTTATAGATTACGTAAGAAACATATCTTCAGTGACTCTTTTATAAATCTGCTCGACCTTGATGTGAAAATTTATATATTCTTACATTAATTACGTACAATATTTTGATATGAAGATATGTACACTATTGTATAATGTACAGTATACTGTACTTCATCAACTAAGCGATAAATTGGGCTGGAAAAGTTACATTTAAAAGTAACTAACTACAGTTAGTTTTTTGTCTATAAAAGTAATGAGTTAAGTTAAATGTTACTGTAGTGAGAAATATAACGGACCTTTTCCAGTTTGTGTACCGTTTTTCATATACTTTATTTTTGATTGGTCATACAACCGCCTTCGATTATAACAACTTTTTAAGAGAGGTAAGTTCTTGATAACCTAACCTAACGTAACCTAACCTTCTGTTTTACTCTATGCTGTGCCTAACAGAAGCAAAGAAACACTAGAAAGTTGCATAAAAGCCAACATTGTAGAAAACGGTACATAAACTGGAAAACGTCCGAGATTTTTTGTTTTACAAACTATAGCTATTGGAACTAATGAAACTTAACTGCTTAAACTTATTCTCTGATAAAGGAAAAAAAATATGTTTACAAACATAAATGTTCAGTGATGTCTTTCCCGAGAATACCCTTGACCCAGCACTGGAGACGTTCTCCAATGAGGCGCTGCTTGGGAGTTCCTTCGAAATAATTAAAGATTAAAGAAAGCTGCTAATACAAAAGTCTACACACTAGTTGGTGTTCTTTCAATGAATTTCAAAGCAATACGATTTGTAGCTAAACTATTTACGAGTCATTTTAAATAATTACATGGCATATTAATGAAATTTTAATTTTCGGAGAAAAACCACAGTATGGATTGTATTAACTTTCATAGATACATAATTCTCTGTATTAATAACAAATAATAAATGTGTTGATTTCCCCGGAGAATTTTTGGAGCAAGTGTAGTTTACATCTCTCTGACGCAAAAGGGACACAACCTACACTAGGTCAAAGTTGGGAACGTAAACTACACTAGGATCTTTAGGAGACATTTTTTAAATGAATCCATCAAATAAAACGTTAAAACTAAGTGTATGTGTGTGTATATGTGTGTGTGTGTGTGTGTGTGTGTACTGTATATATATATATATATATATATTATATATATATATATATATATATATATATATATATTGACGATTGGTTAGGTTAAGTCGTAATATTTTCGTTAGTTTTAACGTTTTATTTGATTAGGTATACGCGGACAAATTTGGGGAACGCAAACTACACTAGGATAATGTAGGGGAACGTAAACTACACTAGGCACCACAAGGGACGTAAATACACTAGGCACCACAAGGGGACGTAAACTACACTTGCTCCGAAATTTTAACCCTTAAAGGTCGGGCTTGGTCAACAAAGCAGTTATCGTAATCAGCTGGGTTTGGTTCACAAACCATGAGCGAAATTCGAAAGTGTATTTTTCGTCTCCCAGGTGCGCGGAAGCCTGCACCAATCCCGACCTTTAAGAGTTAACTTAAGAGTTCAAGAATGTGTTGTGTGTGTGTTGTGTGTGTGAGAGAGAGAGAGAGAGAGAGAGAGAGAGTTACAAGGAAAAGAAATACCTCAAAAGGCCTTGCGGCCCATACCGAAGAGGTAACAATGGCAACGGGTGCCAGGGAAAAATTCTGTTACCCTAAAATAGTGTGCAAGATTCGGTCTAACCTTTTCTTGAACTGATCCACAGAAGAACTGTTTCAACTTCTGAAGGTAGCTTGTTCCACGTGTCACAGATCTTATAGGTAAAGTAATTCCCACACACACACACACACACACACACTAGTGCTAAACCGTTTCAAATCCAACTTCCAACCATTGTAGCGAGTTGAGTTATCATTTAAACTAAACATGCTTCTAAAATCGACATTGTTGAACCCGTGTAAGAGCTTGAAAACTTCGCTGAATTGACCACGCAGCCTCCGAGTTCCCAGCGAAAACAAATTCAGGGAGCGTAAGCGTCGATTGTAGCCCATATGCCTAACGGAAGGGATTAACTTTGTGGACCTCGCGTAGACTCTCTCCAGCCTCTCAATATCTTTCCTGAGGGTGGGCGACCAGAACTGCACAGCATACTCCAGGTGCGGCCGAACCAGAGAATTGTAGAGAGAGAGCACAATCTCCTTGTTCCGAAATCGAAATTGCCTCCTGATATAACCCAACAGCTTCTGGGTTTTTTTTTTCCACCTCTACGCACTGTTTGGTAAACTTAAGGTCGCTGCTAATTAGCACACCCAAGTCCTTTTCCAAATCAGCCGCGTCGATATTACTCCCCAACATGGAGTATTCCGACTTGGGATTGGCGTAGCCAATGTACAGTGCTTACAATAAGTCTCGCGCCTCTGTCTCGTCCCAAGCTAGTCTGTTAGGTATAAAATGGGCGGTCCTTGTGGCAGCGGAGGTGTGTTCGGATTGGTGCACATAATTGCTCTAACCCCATCAATGACGTCCATTATTACGTCACTTCTGCTACATTTTAGTGTTTAAAATACTAATGATTAAGAAGCAGAATGACCAAGTTTCGGGATGTCGGGATGGTTATGGAGCAATCCTAGTCATCATAATATTAGCTGGGCATTACATTATACCGTCTCAATATATACTGTAGACTATAGAGAACGACTAATTCGGAAAATATCCCAAATCATGGCATGATACCTAAGTTATTTTGACGCAGGTCTAAATTATTTGCTCAAATGCAATAATTGATATTAAGTAATTGTTGGGAATTGTTGTCAATATTGTTGTTTGCGATACATATCCTACGTGAAGAATCTAATGATCAAATTCCTCAGTGAACCTCTCACGCGCTCGCATTTCGAGGAAGTCACGGTCGTCTCACTAATAGATAGTTTATCCATTGTTTTAAGTGGTAACCTATTTCATCTTATGAAAGTCATTAGTCTAAAGCAAGACTGGTGGGCCGTGAATCAGAGAAATTTGCATTTGATTTCTTCATCGTAATTATTACGTAATATAGTATACTGTATATACTATTATATAAGAGTTTATTGGTAGCATATCATATGACAATTCCCATAAACATGTGATGGCCTCGATGTTGCCAGTTTTTATTTTTTTCCTGAAACTATTACCTTCTCATAGTTTGTTTCAACAATGCATATATTAATTATCATCTCCACGAGCGTAGACATTGCAAGAAAAGATTCTAACTAAGGATAAGTAAAGTTCTTTCATGGTCACAATATATACTTTTATAGATGCAAAACATAAAAATATAATAAAATTCTATATTAACATAAATATATATTCGATACACATTTACGTCATGGCTTTAACATCAGTATTTCGTATAGCTTCCTCCGGCATCAATAATTTCTTGCAATCGTTGCGGCATAGAAGAGGCCAGATTGGAGGGAATGTTTGGTGTTCGACGTAAGCTCTCCCAACTATTCCTCGTGTGAGCTAAAAGTGCTTCAAATGTTCTTTCATTGCGTTGCTCCCATTCGTTAATCATTATTGCCCAAAGGTTTTCAATCGGATTCATATCAGGAGAACGTGGTGGCAGAATTAGATTAATAATTAATCTCTGGCTCCCTTTCTCCTCCCTTCGTAATTCCCCACCCAACCTCGTTTCCTTCGACATAGCAACGCTTACCTCCATCCTCATTCCACTTCCTTCATTAAACCTATTATCGCTTTTACTGTCCCTTCCTTCCATCCTTCAATGCCAGCGTTCTTAAACCTAGCACATAAATTATATAATATGGAATCTAACACCTTAGATCTCTACGCATTCATGTTACTTGAAGACGCCTGTGTCTTAGGGGAATCTAAGTGTTGAGAGTGGGCTTGAGGGGTAGTCTATAGATTACTACAGATGACCTTGAACGCTCCAACTATTTAAAAATGATTATTTATTACGCACATCATATGGCATAATACACACATGAATTTAAGTATCTTACACTATAGGAATGGAATTGAATCCTACCAGAATTAAAAAGTCGCAAAATATGATAGATTAGTTTGTATTAAGAGGTTACTAAGAGAAAAGGATTTGGGATAGAGCGGAAGGCAGGGAGTATATTTTCTCGAGTTTCGGTTATTATTAACGTTATATGGATACATTGTCATGCGGTGTGATGAGAGAGAGAGAGAGTTACAAGGCGTTACAAGGAAAAGAAGTACCTCAAAAGGCCTTGCGGCCCATACCGAAGAGGTACCAATGGCAACGGGTGCCAGGAAAAATTTTCTACACCCTCAAATAGTGTGCAAGATTTGGTCTAACCTTTTCTTGAACTGATCCACAGAGGAACTGTTCACAACTTCTGAAGGTAACCTGTTCCACGTGTGACAGATCTTATACGTAAAGTAATTCCCACACACACTAGTCCTAAACCGTTTCAAATCCAACTTCCAACCATTGTTGCGAGTTGGGTTATCATTTAAACTAAACATGCTTCTAAAATCGAGAGTTGGGTTATCATTTAAACTAAACATGCTTCTAAAATCGACATCGTTGAACCCGCGTAAGAACTTGAAAACCTCGATCAGTTGACCGCGCAGCCTCCGAGTTTCCAGCGAAAACAAGTTCAGGGCGCGTAACCGTCGATTGTAGCCCATATGCCTAACGGAAGGGATTAACTTTGTGGCCCTCGCCTGCACTCGCTCCAGCCTCTCAATATCTTTCCTGAGGGTGGGCGACCAAACTGCACAGCATATTCCAGGTGCGGCCGAACCAGGAAATTGTACAGAGAGAGCACAATCTCCTTGTTCCGAAACTGAAATTGCCTCCTGATATAACCTAACAGCTTCTGGGCTTTCTTTTCAACCTCTACGCACTGTTTGGTAAATTTAAGGTCGCTGCTAATTAACACACCCAAGTCCTTTTCCAAATCAGTCGCCTCGATATTACTCCCCAACATACTTTGCATTTACCCAAGTTAAACGGCATTTGCCATTTTTCGAACCACTCTCCTATCCTACCTAGGTCCGCACGTAGTTCCTCGATCGCTTCGGGCGTCCCAACATTGGCCCCAAGCTTGGTGTCATCAGCGAATTTGGCAATCCGACTGACGATGCCACCGTCGATATCATTTATGTAAATGATAAACAACAGTGACCCCAAAACGGAACCCTGAGGAACCCCACTAGTGACCGAGGCCCAACCCGAACTAACTCCTTTAATTACAACCCTCTGCCGCCTATTCTTCAGCCAGTTTTCAATCCACCTACCTACTTCCCCACCGATACCCAGCGCGTGCACTTTCGCCATTAGCCGGCGGTGAGATACCTTATCAAAGGCTTTCTGAGAGAGAGAGAGAGAGAGAGAGAGAGAGAGAGAGAGAGAGAGAGAGAGAGAGAGTTACAAGGAGTTACAAGGAAAAGAAGTACCTCAAAAGGCCTTGCGGCCCATACCGAGGAGGTACCAATGGCAACGGGTGCCAGGGAAAATTTTGTAAAAGTTTATTTTTCTTTCAACTATCCTAGCAGTAGTAGAAAACTGGATAGAAAAGTAGAAGGCTCTCTCCCCACCCTCCGCTCCCTCCCTGCCAGAGGCAGGTACGGAAAAAGGTTGAAGAAAATACCTTGACCCTGGAAAAGTAGCCAAGGAAATTTTACAGGAAAGTGGAGAATATATAAATAGCTCTATATTTAGCTTGCTCACAGAGACACCGTGCAAGCGATCTCCTGCAGAGTTTTCTTATGTTTTAGTCTTAAACTATGAGTGTTTCAGTACTTTGTCTAGCCTATTTTTAAACACATTTACACTTTGACTGGAAACAACCTCTGAGGGAAGTTGGTTCCAGATATTACTATTTTATAGGAAAGAAATTTCCGCAGACTGAGGTCCTAAATGTCTTTACACACTCAATAGTGTGCAAGATTTCGTCTACCCTTTTCTTGAACTGATCCACAGAGGAACTGTTCACAACTTCCGAAGGTAACCTGTTCCATGTGTCCACAGATCTTATACGTAAAGTAATTCCCACCACACTAGTCCTAACCGTTTCAAATCCAACTTCCAACCATTGTTGCGAGTTGGGTTATCATTTAAACTAAACATACTTCTAAAATCGACATCGTTGAACCCGCGTAAGAGCTTGAAAACCTCGATCAGTTGACCGCGCAGCCTCCGAGTTTCAAGCGAAAACAAGTTCAGGGCGCGTAACCGTCGATTGTAGCCCATATGCCTAACGGAAGGGATTAACTTTGTGGCCCTCACCTGCACTCGCTCCAGCCTCTCAATATCTTTCCAGAGGGTGGGCGACCAGAACTGCACAGCATACTCCAGGTGCGGCCGAACAAGGGAATTGTACAGTGAGAGCACAGTTTCCTTGTTCCGAAACTGAAATTGCCTCCTGATATAACCCAGTAGTTTCTGGGCTTTCTTTTCCACCTCTACACACTGTTTCGTAAACTTAATATCGCTGCTAATTAGCACACCCAAGTCCTTTTCTAAATCAGTCACCTCGATATTACTACCCAACATCGAGTAGTCCGACTTGGGATTGGCGTAGCCAATGTGCATCACTTTGCATTTACCCAAGTTAAACGGCATTTGCCATTTTTCGGACCACTCTCCTATCCTACCTAGGTCCGCACGCAGTTCCTCGATCGCTTCGGGCGCCCCAACATTGGCCCCAAGCTTGGTGTCATCAGCGAATTTGGCGATCCGACTGACGATGCCACCGTCGATATCATTTATGTAAATGATAAACAACAGTGGCCCAAAAACGGAACCCTGAGGAACCCCACTAGTGACCGAGGCCCAACCCGAACTAGCCCCTTTAATTATCACCCTCTGCCGCCTATTCCTCAGCCAGTTTTCAATCCACCTACATATTTCCCCACCGATACCCAGCGCGCGCACTTTCGCCATTAGCCGGCGGTGAGGTACCTTATCAAAGGCTTTCTGAAAGTCGAGACAAAGTATATCAATCGCCCTACTCTTATCGTACTCACTCAACATGACGTGGAAAAACTCAAGCAAGTTGGTGAGACACGACCTATGCCGTCTAAACCCATGTTGGGAGTCCCCAAGCAGCTTGTAGGAATCCAAATGGTCAACGATCCTATCAGCTATTATCCCTTCTAATAATTTACCTACAACTGAAGTGAGACTAATGGGACGATAGTTCCCTGGACTTTCGTGATCCCCTTTCTTAAAGATAGGGGTCACGTTGGCTTCCCTCCAGTCACCAGGCACCTGGCCCATCTCCAACGATTTGTTGAAGACTGTAGCCAGGTGGGGAGCCACCTGGTCGCGCACTTGTCGCAACACTCTGAGGAGAAACTGGTCTGGCCCAGGAGCCTTAAACGCGCTCAGTTTGTCTATTCTATCGGCAACGACTGTCGCGGTACATCTAACACTATCCAGGCCAGCAACTTCGTGCCTCACGCCTGGCTCGGGGATGACGCGGGTATCCTCCCTGGTGAACACTCCCGCAAAGTACTCATTAAGCACATTAGCGATGTCCGCGTCGGAGGTCCGCAGAACGCCGCTTCCGTCCGTCTACTATTAACATAACTGAAGAATTCCTTAGGGTTCCCCTTGCAGAGGCTTGCCACCCGTAGTTCTTCGTTACGTTTCGCTAGCCTAACCTTCGCCTTCACTTCCCTACACAGGCGGACATACGCTTCAGTGTTCTCGTGGGAACGATTGGCCTTCGCCCTCCTATACGCTACTTTCCTATTTCGGATAGCCGAAGCGATGTCACGATTGAACCACTTAGGCTGCGTTGATGCAGGGGTGACCGGTTTTGAGGGTATGGCAGCAGACTGCAGCACCATAAACTCGTCCCGGAATGCACTCCACACTCCCTCAACATCGCCGCCAACCTCTAACCCCATCTCTCTACGCTATCCCTGAGGCTAACAAAGTTCGCCCGCCGGAGATCGAGCTTACTGCCTCTCGAGTTACTACGCTTCACCCAGGGACGCACACACGGAACCTAATAAGACCGTGATCACTCCCGCCCAATGATTCGTCAACGGTGAGGCCAGTGACGAGGTTGTCTTCGGTCGTGAATACTAAATCTAGAACGCTTTCGCCTCGTGTAGGCTCGTTGACCCACTGAGTGAGGAAGTTCTCATCAGCAAAGTCAACTAGCCTCCTCCCTTCAGCATCGGCAGTCCTGTTTTCCCACTTTATGCCGCGACAGTTGAAGTCTCCTAAAACTACACACACCCTATCCCCTAGCAGGCTACTGAGTTCGGTGTACAGGGCTGTATCCTCCTCGAGGAGGAGATGCGGAGGTCTGTACACCAAGATTAACCTATAGTTCGTCCCTCCCACGTTCAGATCGACGCCAAGCAGCTCCGTTCCGATCGGAACTGGCAGTCAACCGGACTCAACGTGTCTTTGACGTATATTAGTACCCCACCCCCCTCCCCACGGGTGCGGTCTTTGCGAAACATTCTATACCGGGAATTTCGAACTCCCCAACGTAGTCCTACGATCAGTATGAATCCAGGACTCGGTGATAGCAACGATATCCTGGTATTCTGATGCTAAGAGCGCCCGTAGCTCGCAAAACTTGTTCTGATCGACCTAGCATTAAAAAGCATTGCACGGAGGGAGCCTCCCCTAGTCTGACCGCCCCTAGCACGACCCGTTTCCCGAACAGCCAGGGCTGTCGGGAGTTGAAGAGCCCCTCACTAACGATGGGACAATCTCCGCAGGAGCCTGAGCCCCCTCCAACGTGGAAGGAGAGTCACTACCTGCTGTTGGAGGGGGACTACCTGCTGTTGGAGGGGGACTACCTGCTGGGGGAGGGTGACTACCTGCTGGGGGAGGGTGACTACCTGCTGGGGGAGGGTGACTACCTGCTGGGGAGGTGACTAACTGCTGGGGAGGGTGACTAACTGCTGGGGGAGTAGGTTTAACTGTTTGGGGAGCAGGATCAATTGCTGGTTTGGGGGTCCTAGTTTAGAAAGATTATACAAATTAATGTTCAGTAAATCACCATACTTCTTTTTCCCCTTCTGGTTAAAATGTATCCCGTCCGAACCAAAGTATTCCCCATTTCCGTAGAATGTAGGCCAAAAATCAACAAACTTTAGGCCTTTTCCTTCACACATGCGTTTAACTCTTTTAGTTATGCTAATGGCTTTACTTAGAGTATAATCACTAGCACGCATTCGAGGGAGAATTCCTACGACCATACCCATGTCTGTCCTATCCCTAACCTTGTCAGTTAGGTTCTTAAATTCTTTTATAATGGGCTCTGTCTGCCCTCCTGTCCCTCCCAGAAAAACGTCATTGCCACCAACATGGACAATGATAGGGCAACTCTTATTCTTGATATTAATTTTGCCTAATTCCCTATTAAGAGAGAGAGAGAGAGAGAGAGAGAGAGAGAGAGAGTGAGAGTGAGAGTGAGAGGATGGAGAGAGAGAGAGAGGATGGAGAGAGAGAGAGAGGATGGAGAGAGAGAGTTACAAGGAGTTACAAGGAAAAGAAGTACCTCAAAAGGCCTTACGGCCCATACCGAAGAGGTACCAAAGAAAAAAAGGGGAAAATTTTCTACACACTTAAATAGAATAGTGTGCAGGATTTGGTCTAACCTTTTCTTGAACTGATCCACAGAGGAACTGTTCACAACTTCTGAAGGTAACCTGTTCCACGTGTCACAGATCTTATACGTAAAGTAATTCCCACACACACCATCCTAAACCATTTCAAATCCAACTTCCAACCATTGTTACGAGTTGGGTTATCATTTAAACTAAACATGCTTCTAAAATCGACATCTTTGAACTCGTGTCTCGTAAGCGTCGATTGTAGCCCATATGCCTAACGGAAGGGATTAACTTTGTGGCATTCTTCAGCCGGTTTTCAATCCACCTACCTACTTCCCCACCAATACCCAGCGCGCGCACTTTGGCCATTAGCTGGTGGTGAGGTACATTATGAAAGGCTTTCTCATCAATTGCCCTACTCTTATCATACTCACTCAACATGACGTGGAAAAACTCGAGCAAGTTGGTGAGACATGACCTATGCTGTCTAAACCCATGTTGGAGTCCCGAAGTAGCTTGTAGGAATCCCAATGGTAAAAATCCTACCCGCTATTATCCCCTCTAATTATTTACCTACAACTGAAGTGAAATGGTGTTATTTATAGAGGTTCCAAAGCCTCTCTTCCCACGCATGAGGTAGCAATAGGGTCCTAATAGTAAGAGTAGAGAAAAAGACTTAATACTAAAATTTTTTTTTTTTTAGTCAGAGGAGAGCATCCTAAACCTAAGCTAAAAGGACAGAGTAGGGATGGGAAGGGGTCCTAGTAACCCACGGGACAGGTTTGTACTACAGACTTCACCCGCCCTCCCGAAAGAGAGAGAACCTAAAGGAATTGGCAGCCAATTTCTCTAGAATCCCACGACTCGGGACCGGAGGGCTGTCACACCCCAAGTATAAAGTTTACAACATCCAGAAGAAATGTGCATAACCTTTATACCCCCTGCGGAAAGAGGATGGAGAGAGAGAGAGGATGGAGAGAGAGAGAGAGAGAGGATGGAGAGAGGATGGAGAGAGAGAGAGAGAGAGAGAGAGAGAAAATGGAGAGAGAGAGAGCGTTATCTCCTGCATACTCTATATATATCTATATACAGTATGTCTCTATATATAAATAGATTGAGTGATCGACACAATGATAATGTGGACGTCATTGATGGGGTGAGAGCAATTATGTGCACCAATCCGAACCCACCTCCGCTACCATAAGGGGTTCTAGGACAGTTCATACCAGGACAGCTCATACCAGGACAGCTCATACCCGGACAACTCATACCCGGACAACTCATACCCGGACAACTCATACCCGGACAACTCATACCCGGACAACTCATACCTAGGACAACTCATACCTAGGACAACTCATACCTAGGACAACTCATACATAGGACCAGAAAAAAAATGAAAAATTAATGAAAACATTTATTTTGTAAAATTAAAAATGAAATTTAAACATTTAGAATTCATGCAAGTTAATTATTAAAGAAACATTTTGAAATGAAAACATTTATTTTGTAAAATTAAAAATTAAATTTAAACATTTAAAATTCTTATATATATATATATATATATATATATATGCCCAGTTAGGTTCATTGAATGCCCGGTTAGGTCAACTGAATACCCGGTTGGGTTCATTGAATGCCAAGTTAGGTCAACTGTACGCCCTTGACGATTGGTTAGGTTTAGTCGTGATATTTTCGTTAAAACTAACGAAAATATCACGACTAAACCTAACCAATCGTCAAGGGCGTACAGTTGACCTAACCGGGCATTCAAATTTTATCCTATGTAAATAATGGTTCTCTATTTATTATATGTTTGCAATAAATAATAAATTTGTTGTTATTGTTTTCTTATCTTATTTTGGTTAATTTGCCGAGTTTAAACTTTCGGGGTGGATATAGATGAAAAGATCAACATTGAGGTGGTAATTGTTGAAGAGAGTATGAGTTGTCCTAGGTATGAGTTGTCCTAGGTATGAGTTGTCCTAGGTATGAGTTGTCCTAGGTATGAGTTGTCCTAGGTATGAGTTGTCCTAGGTATGAGTTGTCCTAGGTATGAGTTGTCCTAGGTATGAGTTGTCCTAGGTATGAGTTGTCCTAGGTATGAGTTGTCCTAGGTATGAGTTGTCCGGGTATGTGTTGTCCTGATATGAGCTGTCCGGTCACGACCATAAGGACCGCCCATTTTATACCTAACAGACTAGCTTGGGACGAGACAGAGGTGCGAGACTTATTGTAAGCACTGTACATGACCTTGCATTTGCCCAAGTTAAACGGCATTTGCCATTTTTGGACCACTCTTCTATCCTACGTAGGTCCGCACGCAGTTGCTCGATCGCTTCGGGAGATCCAACATTGGCCCCAAGCTTGGTGTCATCAGCGAATTTGGCGATCCTACTGACGATGCCAGCGTCGATATCATTTATGTAGCTAGCCCCTTTAATTACAAACCTTGCCGCCTATTCTTCAGCCAGTTTCCAGTCCAGCTACCTACTTCCCCACCGATACCCAGCGCGCCCACTTTGGCCATTAGCCGGCGATGAGGTACCTTATCAAAGGCTTTCTCAAAGTCCAGCTAAAGTATTCAATCGCCCTACTCTTATCGTACTCACTCAACATGACGGAAAAACTCGAGCAAGTTGGTGAGACACGACCTATCGCTTAACCCAATGTTGGGAGTCCCCAAGCAACTTGTAGGAATCCAAATGCTCAACGATCCTATCCGTTATTAACCACTTTAATAATTTACTTACAACCGAAATGAGACTAATAGGACGATAGTTCCCTAGACGTTCGTGATCCCCTTTCCTAAAGATAGGGGTCACGTTGGCTTCCCTCCAGTCACCAGGCACCTGGCCTGTCTCCAACGATTTGTTGAAGACTGTAACCAGGTAGGGGGCTACCTGGTCGCGCACCTCCCTCAACACTCTGGGGAGGAACTGGTCTGGCCCAGGAGCCTTAAACGCGCTCAGTTTGTCTATTCTATCGGCAGCGACTGTCGCGGTACACCGAACACTATCCAGGCCAGCACCTTCGTGCCTGACGCCTGGCTCGGGGATGACGCGGGTGTCCCTCCTGGTGAACACTCCCGCAAAGTACTCATTCAGCACATTAGCGATGTCCGCGTCGGAGGTCTGCAGAACGCCGCTGGGGTCCTTTAACGGGCCTATCATGCTTCCAATGGACTTTCTACTATTAACATAACTGAAGAACTCCTTAGGGTTCCCCTTGCAGAGGCTTGCTACCCGGAGTTCTTCGTTACGTTTGGCTAGCCTAACCTTCGCCTTCACTTCCCTACACAGGCGGACATACGCCTCAGTGTTCTCATGGGAACGCTTGGCCTTCGCCCTCCTATACGCAGCTTTCCCATTTCGGATAGCCGAAGCGATGTCAAGACTGAACCACTTAGGCTGCGTTGAAGCAGGGGTGACCGGTTTTGAGGGTATGGCAGCAGACTGCAGCACCATAAACTGGTCCCGAAATGCACTCCACCCTCCCTCAACATCGCCGCCAACCTCTAACCCTATCTCACCTACGCTATCCCGGAGGCCAGTAAAGTCCGCCCGCCGTAGATCGAGCTTCCTGCCTCTAGAGTTACTACGCTTCACCCGAGGGACGCAGACACAGAACCTAATCAGACCGTGATCACTCCCGCCCAACGATTCGTCAACGGTGAGGCCAGTGACGAGGTTGTCTTCCGTCGTGAATACTAAGTCTAGAACGCTTTCGCCTCGTGTAGGCCCATTTACTCACTGAGTGAGGAAGTTCTCATCAGCAAAGTCAACTTGCCTCCTCCCTTCAGCATCAGCAGTCCTGTCTTCCCACTTTATGCCGTGACAGTTGAAGTTTCCTAAAACTACACACATCCTGTCCCCTAGCAGGCTACGGAGTTCGATGTACAGGGCTGTATCCTCTTCGAGGAGGAGATGCGGAGGTCTGTACACCAAGATTAACCTATAGTTCGTCCCTCCTACGTTCAGATCGACGCCAAGCAGCTCCCGTTCCGATCGGAACTGGCAGTCAACCGGACTCAACGTGTCCCTCACGTATATTAGTACCCCTCCCCACTCCCCACGGTTGCGGTCCTTGTGAAGCATTCTATACCCGGGAATCTCGAACTCCCCAACGTAGTCCCTACCATCAGTATGAATCCAGGACTCGGTGATAGCAACGATATGCTGGTATTCTGATGCTAGAGTGCCCGTAGCTCGCAAAACTTATTCCTAATCGACCTAGCATTAAAAAGCACTGCACGGAGGGAGCCTTCCCTATTCTGACCCCCACCCCACCGTACCACGACCCGTTTCCCGAACAGCCAGGGCTGTCGGGATTTGAAGAGCCCCTCACCAACGAGGGGGCAACTTCCGCAGGAGCGTGAGCCCCCTCCAACAGGGAAGGTGGGTCACTTACCTGTACATGGACGTACCTTCAGTTGAAGGTACGTCCGCCACCAGCTCAACATCATCTCTCCCCGGTGGGGGCCCGTCATCAATTCCAGGGCTTGACTTCACCATACGGTATAGGTGCCGGTCTAGCAGCGTGCCTAGCACACCTTTACCCTTGACAATGAGGTGGACACCATCCATCTGATGAAGGTCCCACCTACCCAAAAACGCGTCGAAGGGGTTAACAAACCTCACGCCCAGTGGGACACACAAGTCTTGCACCCTCTCGTTGATGCAAATGACCTTACTGAGCGGTTGGTCACTGGCATTCATCCGCGGTAAAATACCCATCAACATTCCCCTGTCTGTCTTAAGTTTTAGATCATCCGCAAGAGACATGATCTTGGTGATGATCCCTTCCGTCGAACTTACCCTACCGCCTTTGAGGAACAGGTCGTTGCCACCAGCGTGGACAACGATCGCAGTCCTCCGACTAGCCACTCGCAGCTTCTCTAACTCCTTTCTTAAGTGCGCCGTTCCCCGCCCAGGTAAGCACCTTACCTTCCTCCTGTCCCAGTTTGCAGAAGCAAAGTACTTCTCCTGGCCCCTGATCTGTAAGTCCCCAATCAAAACGGTGTCTTCCTCCTTCGCGCACTGGAGACTAAAGCGGTTGGAGGTCCTGACAGGGGCAACCGGGGTCTCAGGTTTCGGCTTCGCAGCCTTCTTGCCCGATACCTTTCGATACCCGTCGCCACCCGTAGACTCAGCCGCACTTACAGCACCTGACCCACCTCGACCAGCAGCTACATCTTCTTTGTGCCCTCCCTTCCCTCCACCTTGCGTCGCGGTTCCGTGCATTCCACGTGGGTCGCTGGAGATTTCTGACACTGATTTTGTATCCTGGGCCACGGTTGCATTTCTACCCTTTCTCCGCGGTCTCGAGCTCTGTCCAGTCCGCCGCTGGACCGCCTTTCCAGGGCGGCTATCCTATCATTAAGCTCCGGGGTGGAGGGCGCAGCCTCGTCAGTGACCGCCGCGCCTCCAACAGCCGATCTGGACGACTCGAGCCGCCGGACTCTCTCCTCTAGCTTCTCGTACAACTGCTTGAGCTCGCAAAAGCGGCACATGCTGGAATGGTTGATCTTCTCGAAGCAAGCTTCTTTGAAGTTGGTCACCCCACTAGCAACGACTGTCGCGGTACACCGAACACTATCCAGGCCAGCACCTTCGTGCCTGAAGCCTGGCTCGGGGATGATGCGGGTGTCCTCCCTGGTGAACACTCCCGCGAAGTACTCATTCAGCACATTAGCGATGTCCGCGTCGGAGGTCGGAGAACAAGAGAGAGAGAGAGAGAACGAGAGAGAGAGCGAGAAACAAGAGAGAGAGAGATAGAGAGGAACAAAACGTGAATATAGAGCCTGTCAGTTATCTTTATTTTGTGTATAAAAGCAAATGTGCCGGCAAAGGTATATTTAGAAGGTTAAAGCATATTTGCTATTTTATTTCAATGCTACTGTACATGAACATTTTTAAATATAAATTTTTGCTTGTATTTCCTCCCTTCCCAAGCGTGTAGAGAGTAGAGAATAGAAAGGACTTTTTATTATCATTCATTCTATTTTTAGTAACTTAATTTTTTTTGTGGAAGAGTCTCGGTGAAATAGTGGATTTGGTCCCAAAAGAGGAGGAGTTTGTAGACACCAGTCGGTCAGGGAAGTACTCCAGGGGAGATGTTAGGCAGGAGCCAGGGAGTGCTGGGACTCTTATTTCTCCTGTTACCGTCCTCCTCAGCTGATTTTTTTCCCTCTCTCATCTTCCCTGTGCACAGTCCAGCATGCTCTCAAACACACACTTCTCCCTCTATTTCTCACTACACATACATGCATATTACACAATCTTTTCAAAATTTAGATTAAAAAAATAGAAAAATGGCATCATTGAGCCTTGGAGACCTTGTTTTTTGGTCACTTTTGCGGGCGCCAGCCCTTAGCTCCACCCTTCTTACATAAAATAAAGAAATAAAAATAACTAAATTTCAGCAAACGTACGTACGTATGTTTTACATTTAGTAAATTCATAGGTACAGTTTAATGGGCTTGTATAGAGTTCAAAATAAAATAATTTTGTTAAAAACAACCATAAATGTGATAATAAAAACCCACTCTAATAGACAGAGTTTATTTCCACAACAGTTTCGATGCCCACTGGCATCCTCTTCGGGTGGATACAGAATAGAAAGTAGAAAAGTAGAAAAAAAAAGAAGCTTTTTGCATTAACCATAAGATGGCTGCCTTTCTCGTTTTGAAATTTTGAAATATGTCGAACTAATCAACCAACAAACACCTTCGCCTCAGAAGTAAGGTGGAAGTCTTTTGTGCAGAGGACCCTCCTTAAAGAACCCTTCCTGACGGAAGGGCATTCAATGGGTTCAGCAACCGACCGGTGACAAATTGTTTCAGTGAAATGAGATTTCGTTTAATTAATCTACTAATTCTTTCCTCTTATTTCAATTAAGGTTAATTATACGACAATTATTTATTAATCAGTCGATTTAAATAAATATTCTTACTTATTCAAAGAATCAAAGTTGTTAATGTGAAATTAAGAGATTATAGTCGAAGTAAAGAGGAAGGTTTATAAAGGTTTTTATAGTTACTTAAATACTATGAATTTGGTAAAGGTAAAAGATATGGGTAATATGCAATGTCCCATATCCCCAAGAAGTGGGGATTAGGGGACCCGAGCCAGGGCAGTCATCAAACTACATATAGAAATATATTTCGCCCGACTTTAAAATGAACTCTCTAGAATGTAAACAGGATAGAATCCTATACAAAGTAAAGTGAAAAAATAAGAGTGAAAATATAAAAAGGTTTGAGAAGAGGTTTACTCGAAAGAATAAGGATAAAAATAATAAAAATAAATTACCAATATTTTTGTACAAGTCTATTTTATGGTTCATTATGCACACATTACTTTTCCAAGAACTCGTAATTTTTGCAATATTTTCTTCATTTCTAATATTTTACTTGAAATAGTAAATTTTAATTTCTAAAACTTTTCAATGTAAGGATGGATAACTTGTTTAAAATTTATATGAGAAAATTCGATATAATAATAATGATTATAATAATAATAATAATAATAATAATAATAATAACTTTATAGGAGATTTTATTAGCCTGTGGATCTATTTGAGAGATATGACTTCAAAACAAAAATATTTAGTATCATCACATTATCGAAGCTAAGGTATATTAAACAATTCAAAGGTATCTAGCATTTAAGGCATGCTGTAATCCTAAATTCCACTTTTGTAACCATTGTCCTTCAACCAGTGGATGATGACGTCAGAATATTTTTCCATCCATTCGACGTTGTTTTCCATGTTTTCCGTAGCTTGTTCTATAGAACGTGCTGCCGATACAAACTTGCCGGAATAATGTTCTTTAAACCACATCATCTGATGGAAAGTAAAACAAAATTAAGTTTTTATTTTCTACGTGAATGCTTTCGTTTAGTCGCGGATGCATATCTGTAAAGAGTATACAGCTAAAGGGATCATTATTTCACATCACACTTTATCAAAAGTGCAACAAGATCATGAAAACCTAGAGTAAAATCGGTATAATCATATCTTCCTTTAATTGCTAACCGAAAGAAAAAAAAAGGTTTCCGAAGCTGACTTTATTTGACATTCATTTGACAATTCAGGAATATTGTGTAACAAAATAGAATTAAATATTACACCAAAAGAAGGAAAATTCTCATTTTCTTTAATAGCGAAATGTTGACATTCTCGACTGAAATTTTTTTTTTAAATATCATAACTGTAAAATGAGTCTCACATCGTAGGAAATGTTATGAGAGATACAGTATCATATTTTATACTTATTAATTTGTTAAATATTTTCAGTAAACGTAAAGTTTTATACCGGGTGTTCCACTTAAAACCGGCCCGCTGGAGTACTCCAGCGGGCCGGTTTTAAGTGGAACACCCTTTATTACACTAAGATTATGTGTGTTTAAAACGTTACACCTTTAAGAAAATGTTACCTCTTGCAGTTGTGCGCGTGTGTTCAGCGAATGTGTCACAGATTGTATAATGTCATCGTAGACAAAACTCTGGGAAGTGAAGCTGTTCAAATATAATGAAAAATAAAGAATTATCAGGTTCATTAATATGATATGAAACTGAAATACATTTATATGCATACGTGTATCTAACAACTGATTTCATATTCTCCATGAGAGAGGCACGACTTATTTTCGGGACTAAAGGCGCTTAAAGTAAATTACATATACAAGGATATATACAGATCATCACCGAGAGTAAGGCACGGTAATAAACAAACGTCACGGATCGAGTGTTACTTTTCATGATAAAGTTCGGGGTATGCCTTCAGTAGTACGTCTAGTAAAACCAATGTCTCCATTTATACACAAGACAAACCATTTCCATTTCTCTCTATTTCTCTTCTTCAATTGTTGCCATACTTTCATAAATTTCACATTTATTCATACATTCACTAATTAGGTGCTTCTATCTTTTAAGCCGTATTCCTCTACTTCTCATACCTATGTACTCGCTATTATATACCTTTTTCATAATTCTGTTATTATTTATTCTCTCCATTTGACCACACCAACACAGAATATCCTCCTCTATTCTCATCTCTAATGACTTTTCCACTCCACCCCTTTCCCACAAAATCCTCATTTCTCGTACAGTTAATCCATTTTACTCCAGTCATACATTTTAAATTAATCATCTCACGGCACTCGCTTTTAACAGCAAACTATCATACGAAACGAGAGACTCCCAATATACCTTCATGTATAAATCTTTTGCTGCAGCTATATTCAAACACTCCTAACCTTCCAGCAATTTCATACAGGCATTTAGGTATGCATTCATTGTGTGTGACATTTAAAGGTGTACCTTTTTCTAGTTATTAAACTATAAACATCAGAACAGTCAAATTCAAAGCATGAACAGATAGACAATAATGTTTAGTCAGTAATAAAATAGTCATGGAAAAGTGCATAATTAATAAGTTTAATGATGAAAATATGTAAAGTTTTCCAAATCTTACTAGTCCGTAATGTCTTCCCATCTATTTCGCAGGAACTCCCAGGCAACGAATTTTCCAATTGTGTCTCTAGCGATAGCTGGGATAATGTATCTTACCATCTGCTTCTTAATGACTTGATCAGGTGATAAAGAGCGATTCAAGAACCTAAAAGAATCGCATTCTAAAGTACTGGTTGGTTAGTTTCAATGTTTTATGTATGATCTGGATAAATCAAACTCTGGGAAGGAAAGAGAAGTTGGGTATTGTGACAAACTGACACGCAGTCATGAAAACGAATCTATATTTTGTAATTGAGTACCTTAAGGAAGGAGGCAATAAATGAACCAAGAAAATTCTTTCGTATTATAAAGTAACATTTGTTTACTATATTTTCAGTGATATGCTGAGGAACTGACTCCAGTATCTAAAGGTTTAGATAAAAACATGTTTAGATATATAACGCGTATCTCTACGAATTCAAAAATTAATTAGGGTAAAATGTTAATACTAACCTCCTGGTATTTGTAATTGCTTTAAATTTACTGCATTCAACTCTTATCTGTTTTAGAACTAAATTTGCGAAAAAAAAAAAAAAGTGAAATTCATAAGCATTTGAAACATGATTCAAAGAAAATTGCGTGTCTCACTCTTCTAATATTGAAATGTCTCTGGAGCATCCCATCGCCTGCAAAAGCTCCTCCTGTTCCGTCGCAATGAGACTGCTTTTGTATTTATCCCATATGAACTTCCATTCTCTATGTCCTCCTTCTCTGATACCGATGCAGTAGACGATAGGTTTCAAATTGGGGGAGATGATCCTGAAACAGAACGGAAGGAAGATAAACTAATTAGCAGCAGCGGTGTTGTAGCATGGCCACGACGGAGCCCGTACTTCGAAGTACAAAGAAAAGTTTGCAGTAAAAAAGTGTCTTTACAATTTACAATTAAATGGTGAAACTTAAAGGACTTATAATTATTGTTTGTGAAGAAAAGAGAAATTAAAAAAAAAAAATTCAACAAATAAAATTTTAAGAACACGTTTCGAAATTTCCTACACGTGATAAATGAGTAACATTAAGTTACATTCGAGTAAGAACTAACGTATCGTCTTCAGGATTGTCCATCCACTGATCATAAAGATCAACAGCAGCGCCAATACAAGGATCGTGCTCCAAATCGCACGCCCACTTGAGAATGTTCACTCGTTTGAGTTGGTCCAGATAAGAATCACTTTCGGAATCAGTGAAGTTCATTTGATTGTACAAGGGAACAATCATTGATAGAATATAACTCTGAAATGAAAGTTATTCCCGATTACAAGTGTTTAAGTTTGTAAACGATCAAAGATCTACAGATCTACAGAAGCTAAGGTTAACAAAGACCCTAAGATCCACTCTAAGATTAGCCCGAGATAAAGAAGAGAGTAGGGGGTCAAAAGAAGAGAATAAGGGTTAAGTAAGTAGCAAAACCTATCATTCGTGGGTTAACATTCATTCAGAAAAAGAGAAAGAAAGACACCATCATCATTCGCCGGCTACTGCCGACAAGTCGGAAAAATAGTCGAAGAGAATAGGAAAGGGGTGAAAGATGAAAAGTAAAGTAAGAACGCTTACAAACCATACAAACAGTCTTAACTCAAACACTGTCATACCATGCAAATTACGGACACGCAAGTAAAGAGGATAAGAAAAGAACAAAAAAAAAGTATGAAGAGTATAACAAAAAGTGGGTTAGTTTACACTACGAGCTACATCTAAGTTCGCGTTAGTCTAATTTTTTTAATATAATTTTATTGCTGGCATATCACAGGCTGGCATTAATCGTCAACAGACTCATCCTCGACCATTACCCTGAGAGCTCCTGTTGCTAATTGCTTTATTATTTTAAACGACGTTAATATTTTTAAAATACCTATCTAAACGGTTTTTAAACATTAACGCTGGTAGAGTTCACGACGGACGCGGGAAGATTATTCCATTTATCAATTACTTTAAACGTAAAAACGTTTTTAGCGATATTAGTAATGAAACGTCTGCCACGTAATTTAAATCCGTTATTACAAGTATTGCTATTGTCGAAAGTGAACAGTTTGTCAAAATTTACGTTATCGATTTTATTAACGATTTTGAAAACTTCAATAAGCTCCCCCCTTAATCTCCTAGTATCGAGTGAATGCGAGTCTAACTCGTTAATACTATCTTCGTAAGACTTGTTGTGTAGTGACGGAATTCGTTTCGGGACTCGTCGCTGAACCCTTTCCAACCTTTCAATATCCTCACGCAAATACGGGCACCAAAACTGAATGGCATATTCTAAATGAGGCCTGACTAGGGGCTTGTAAAAACGGCAATATAATATTCTTCGATTTAAATTCGAAATTACGCAATATGAAGCCTAACATCCTATTAGCTTTCGCGCAAGATTCCAGGCAGTGGTTCCTAACTTTTAAATCCTTAGATACGCGTACGCCTGAATCTACTTCCTCGTCAACGCTCGCTGTCTATCGTCTATCGTGTACGTGTAATTATTGTTACGAGAACCTGTATGCAAAACTTTACATTTGTCTACGTTAAATTGCATCTACCACTTATCCCTCCACTCCATAATCCTATTTACATAGTCTTGGAGCCTATTTCTATTATCCACGTTAAGAACTTTACTGCCTATTTTAGTATCGTCCGCGAATTTTGACACGTTATTGGTCAAGCCTACATCTATGTCGTTAATGTAGATTACGAATAGCAATGGACCTAACACTGAACCCTGAGGGACACCGCTACCTAACATCCAACCACCCCGATTCCCTACCATTAACAACGACCCTCTGTTTCCTGGCACGAAGCAATTCCTCTAACTAGTTAGAGACCTGACTGCGTATACCGTGCACTTTAACCTTCGCAATTAATCTTATTTGGGGAACTGTATCGAACGGTGTGATTTTTTTCTTACTTAAAATGCACTTAAATTACGTTCAGAGTTTGACGATAGTCCTTGTTATATTCACTTAATTATGAGAGAAAGTAGAAAATTATAAACCATTTTCGTGAAAGTCATACTTAAGTTTAAACTGGATTAGTGAATAATCAAATGGAATATTAGATTTTTCTACATAATATATGTTCCTATAAATTATAGTCTATAAATAATCTCGATATTTATTTTTTAAAGTTGTATATCAAATAAAAGAAAACTACCCTAAAGAAACCATATCCCCAAGCGGTAGATAACATGTCCTTGATGTATCCAAAGTTATTTAGAGCGGCCCTAATGGGCACGAACTCTCGCTCCTCCTTCAAGTATGTCATAAAGTTAAGAACAGTCTCGTACGGTAATTGACCTGAAAATTATAAAGTTTATGATAGAGAAAACAATTGGTAATATGCACATAAGCACTTACGAACTTCAAAGTAAAGAACGCCACCTCCAAATTTATTCATTAGGGATCTGACTTTTTTTTCGTGTTAACAAGAAAATTTTTTTTTTCTCATACCATCATAAATGTAAATGCTAAAAGGATGTTAATTCCAAATGAATGGAATATTTTTCTCTTTAGTTCGAGAATTTCTTTTATATTACACTAACGTTTACTTACCAGCTCTCGCCAAGTGTAATGAATCATCAATGATCTGAGCTCTGTTTGAATCTGGGAACACTGACGGGTCAGTTGCTAACTGAGATGCAATCGCCGCCCAGTTCTCAGCATCGTAGTTTACTCTGTAGTACCCATACTGACCCAGGTTGAAAATGACCCATTCGTTGGTATTTGGCATTCCTTTGATTACTTTTGTAGCGTCAGACGGAGTCATCCACGCCCTTGGCGTCGTGTCAGTAAACGTAGTTTTGCTCTGACTCGTGAATGTAATAGGAACCCACCACTTGTAATTGTGAATATCATTTTGCATTGAATTTTTGTTCTTCACAAGAAGGAATCTTTTCTGATGAGGAGACACCAAACCCATTTTTATAAACTTGTAAACTTCCGGACAAATGATACACGGATTTTACTAAAGCGTTCAACAATATGATCATGGTATAGTGCTTCCAAATATCACCCAAATACCTAACGTTAATGATTTTCAAATTTACAGTATTTGGTAACACTTAACTGCCAGTAGACTATCTATACCTGTTGTCAGAATGAATGAATAGTGAGTAACATTAAATAATTCGTCCTTATTTTTATATTTAGAATATAGATTAACAATTAAAATAAGGGATGAAAGGTTCATTTTTCATTTATATTTTCTTACCTGCATTAGTGTAGCTGTTCCGTCTTGATTTCTTTGGACAGATATGACTGGGTATCCCATTTGAAGGGTCCATGTATCCATGACATCCTTCACTGTGATATCGGTGTCGAGTGTACCATCTGCGTGAGCTTGATCTGTTAGGTACCACCACAAGTCATCTTGTTCTGCGTTCGAATAAGATCTGAAATATTCGTGCAATTACTGTATATGAAAGATTAATGAAGAAAGCAATAGTAAGTGTAGTTTGAATTACAAGGAAAGTGAAATAAAGATAATTTGTTTACTTATATCTATCCAGATTCCTTTTCTTTCGAGGTTAGAGGTACAAAAATAGCATCAATTAACAGGCAGATGCGTGATGTGCAGTCAGTAAAGTAAAGGATATCCTAATTTAAAGTACGGTCATATCTGTGTAGAAGAAGCCACCAAAGGGAAAATTGTCATCATTGCCTTTCTATACAGATTGTGTGGCGTCCATTTTGTTTTCATTTATATATACTGTATTGTGTGTGTGATCTTGACTGCAAACACATTCATAATTATTTATTTATTTATTTATTCCAAAAGGGCCTCATTTTGCTGCTGTAATGCTAAGTTTGGCACCGACAGAGGTCGGGTCGTTCAGTATTCCTGGTTGCTGGTTTAAAAAAGGGCTTTTATAAACAGCTTACAGCATGAACGTTTGCGAGGAAAATGAGCAAGTTGAGACTGTCCAACATATTTATCGAACAGTTGTTTACCTAAGTTAAATAATGATCGTTATGTGCACCTGCGAGGAGCCAAGAAAAGTAATTTTGATGCCGCTGTGGAAATGGTTTTATACGCGGGTTTTCTTTGAGGAGGAGGAATTTTGAGTGGCTGTGAAAGCAGGTGACCGTCTTTCTGAAGAGGTGGCCGCTAAGGCATGTTTGACTGTATAGCCAAGTTTACCTTCATACGCTGTGAAGGCATTCACAGCTCATGAATACCTTTCTAAATTCTAGAATTTAGAAAAGATTTTTGACGGTGTAGTAGATCAAAGATTTAAACCATTTAATAATAGGATGCCTATTGTGCAGTTAGAAAAAGGTCCGCCTAAAAATATTAAAATGTTTTGGAAAGAGCCCAAATTTACTAATTAGTAACACTCACATTTTTCTTTTAATATTTTATTATTTTTGACAAAGTAATAAAATTTCAAGATCAAATCCGAAAAGTTACAAATCGGTAAATTTGAGTATTGTTTGAAATTTATTTTTTCGATGAATTTATTTCGGCAAGTTCTGATATTGTGACTTCAATGATTTTAAATTTACGGTAATAAAATAAACCCTAAATGGTTTTAATTCACGTGTTTTCATTGTTACATAGTCTTCCTTCCTTACAAGTACAGCTAATTTATGCTTATTATCTAATAAATGTAAACTGTGCCAAACGTAAACAAAATATTATCATATGCCTTACTTATATCTAGAAACAGCTATAAATAGTTGAATTACTGTCAATGTATTTAGATATTGTTTCTTTAAATACATGGATACACAGGTCAGTTGAGTGGGACCTTTTAAAACCAAACTGATTAGATGTCCATAGGAAATCATTTAATCGGAGCAACAAGAGTTTTTCTAGTAAGTTCGAGAAGCAGGAAACGACAGCAATAGGCCTGTAATTATTGCTGGACAGAACACAGTTAGGTGGGGCAATGTACTATCCGAGTGTTTTGGTTCCTCTTGCGGGAGGTGAGACAAGGCTCCTTGCTCTCCCAAATGCTGTTTAATGTGTCATTGACGGATTGATTGCTTCACTTATGAGGCAACAGTGGGATGTTGTATATATAACACAAAGATAAATAACTTAGTTTATGCCATGATATGGTGTTAATAGTCCGTCTGTTAAAGGTCTGGATCGACTACTAAAAGTATGCGAAGTGTATTCGCAGAAACATGATATTCTTTTTATGTTACAAAAACTAAGGTTATGCAGTTTCATCCTAAAAGCTGTAATCAGCCAGCTGATATAAGGTTTAAATGAATGGTGAAGTATTGATGGAAGTACAAGAGTTTAATATTTCGGTCAAACTATTACCAGCTCCTTGAGTGATGACTCGGATATAAGAAACATCTGAAGCCTGTGTGCTAAAGCGAATATGACCATAAGGAACTTTCAATTCTGTACAAGTGAAGCTAAAGACACTCTCTTTCGTACTTTCTGCAGTAATATATCGGACAGCAACTCTGGGTGAATTATAAAAAAAGTTCTGGCAGAACCCTAAATTTGCTGTACAACGGTCTTTTAGACTCACATAAATTACCCCCCGAGATGCTCAGCTTCGTAAATGTTTGCTACCCCAATGTCCCGAGCTTCCCGGAGGTAACAAGACGTGCTCACACAGTCTAATGCAAAGAATTAAAAAATCAACCACCCGATTATCCAAGCTATCCATGAGTCCTGCCATTTTTCCTCTAAGCTATAGGATTCTTGGTACGAAAACGTCTGTCTGTAGCTCCACTTAACTTCGACATTACAGTATTATTTCTAATCAATTGTATATATTTTCTATCCTTAGTATGTGAACTGTCATTGTATTAATAATATTTGGCATATGACCTATAGTTTGCCAATAAACCTTTTCATTTTCATTTCATCATTGAAATTATATGGAATAGAAAGAATGTCACAAACTACGGCAAGGCGGGAAGTCTCGGAAAAAGTGATTTAATTTACGTCCAATCGGTGTGATGTGCATTATCTGGAGTCTCTATGGAATGCTTTAACCACGCCCGTAGTGAAGTTGGTAACACCGTGTCCCTACAAGCAAAGTGAACATACTGAGGTAGGGGGTTGCTAATATAATTAGTGTTGCTAATATAATCCCGCTGTCAGCGCACTGAGTCGCATTAGTTTAGCCTGAGCGAGATGTCAGTTTGTGGCCTTTCTAATTCATTATTATAGTGTTTTAAATACTTTTTTTTGGTGAGAAAACATTTAAACGAAGTAAATCATAAATACTTACAGATCCATTAATATTTTGAGAGTCCATTTTTTAATGTTTCTTCTGTTAAGAAGCCGCTCATCATCCTAATAATTGATGCCCCTGAATAAAATTTAACATTAATAATATATAGATAAACCTCCTTGACAAATTAACAACACCCAACACCGTAAGTGAACAACATGTTTTACTAGGCCTACTGTTTTTCTCGGATAATTACATCCTTCATTGCCTTTTTCGAGTTACGAGCCCCAAAATTAAGATATTATTGAAACAGATTAAAGGTCACTCAATTCCGTTGAAATTTACCTTTGGCGTAAGAAATTCTGTCGAATATCCCATTAATTTCGTCGGGATTTTCCACTGGATGTTGATTGGGTGAGACGTTTTCCAGAGCATCGAGAGTGAAGGCAGAATGAAGATCATTTACCACAAACTGGTCCATGGGTTCATTGAAGCTTCAGTCTAAATTTATAATTGAAAAATAAATTACAGGAAATTGATGACATATCTTTCTTCTTCCATCTGATAAGATTCAGCTGTGAATGTGATAATCGTAAACTCAAATGAACTTTGAGATCGAGATTAAAGATTGTATGTATACAAGTTTTGTTTTTTGACAACCAAATCCTACAGATTAATATTACTTTTATAGTAAAGGACATCTTCATTTAAAAAATGCAAACATTATACAATTCACGCGTTTAATGAGTGAAATTTATTTGCTTTATAATTACTATTAAAATATCAAAGATTATAGGAACCGGTATTTGAGCGCCAGTAGTATAACCTCTCTCTTACAATTTATATGATCTATTTTGCTAAATGACAAATCAATTTTGCAATAAACAATATTTTGTGACAGTTTCGATGCTCATCTTACGTCTCTCAATCCAACATATTCCATGTAAGACGCAAAACCTTCGTTTAGCCACAAATCGGTCCACCAAAATGGTGTTACAAGATCCCCAAACCACTGATGAGCCAGTTCATGAGCTATTACAGATGCAATCGACATCTTGTCTTGTGCCTTTGCAACCTTAGGATTATACAAGAAGACGGACTCCCTATAAATAATGAGTTTAAAAATATCGTTATAAATTCACGCATTTAAATATATTTTAATTTTAACATTCAATCTCTTGATACTTACGAGTATAAAGATTTTAGTTTGCTTTATCCCATTTAATAAAATATTACCTGTATATAATTAAGCCCCAGTTTTCCACTGCACCTGCTGAGAAATCTGGTACAGCAACCATGGCTTGTTTCGGTAGAGGGAAGGGAACATTGAAAAAGTCTTCAAAGTACTTGGAAACCTTAAGACCAAGTTCTAACGCGTATTTTGCATTTGAAATAGCGTTCTTTCGAGCACAAACTGCAACGAAAGAATTGTTAAAAATTTTGGTAAACTCTAAATTTTAATAAAAATTCCATGCTCTTATCAGTAAAAAAGTAATAATGAGGATTTACCAGTACATTAATATCTGTACCAACTGTTTTTATCAAACTTCTTGTAAACTTAAAACTTAGAACTTGCCGATTTCATCTTTTCAAGCACAGTTTTAGCATACCTCTGAACATATAATTTTCGTTGTTTTTGGCTTCTATGCAATCGAAGTCGGAAACTATGAATGCTACCAGATATGTTGACATCGGGAGAGAGGTATCGAAACAATCCCAAAACCATCCTTCTTGACCCATTCTGGAAAGATACCCAAATATAATTACTTTTAGTTAATGTTTCATCATATTTTACTTTAAAATTTTGAAATATTTACTGTTCATAATTTTATAAAAATTTTAAAGATGGCTAATACATAATTCATCTGTACATAAATTTTTAATGATGGGGTTTCAAAAACATTTTGTATTTTTAAGGAACTGACATGGAGAAATATTTATACATTAAGAACTGATAAATTTGTACCTTCTGCAAAAGCTTCATTATTATAAAAATGAAGCCCTTTTCCCAGTGTAAATGTAACAATTTGTTGGAGAGATTGTAGACATTAATCGACCAGGGAAATACTACAAGGGGGGGAAAACATTAGGCAGAAGAGAGAGAGTGCTGGAACTCCCGTTTCTTCTGTCACTGTCCACTTTAGATCTTTTTCCGTGTCTCATTACCCTGTGAGCAGTCCAGCATGCTCTCAAACACACTTCTCCCTCTATTCCTCACTACACATACATGCATTTCACACACTACACAATCTTTTCAAAATTTATTAAAAAAATATTAATAAAATTGCATCATAAATAAATAAAATGGGCCTCATAGACCTTAATTTTGGCTTTCTCCTTATGTAGTAAGGGAGGCGTTTTCGTGGGCGCTCGCTCTTGCCCCTTTCCTTCCTACATAAAAAAATATACTTACACAGGAATTGTATCAGCTACAGGCATGTTTGATATTGCTTTCATACCTTCCTCTCGTGCAATTTCAATCGTGAATTTTGCCTTAAAGGAAGGTTCATCGAAACAAGGGAACGCTTTGCGAGCGTCGGTTGGTTGGAAGTGAGTGGTTGCAAGAAGTCTATGAAAGAGAAAATTATGTAGATAACAGTGGAAAATATTTTGAATGCTTTGTAGAGTACTTCATATACTGATTTCAAAGCAGTTTTTAAACGTCTTATTATTTCGTTCTGCATATAATATTTTTCGTTGAATTACTTAGTTAAAATAGAAATATGAGAATTTGATTTTTGTCATGGTTTCCTACCTATGCCCAAGCAAAAATAACCATTACTCCAAACTATTAAACTATTTGTAATGACCGAAGTTACTGGTTCCCAGCCGGTGGGCTTACTTGTTTGTCTTTTAGAATTATGTTAATAAATATTAATAAAAAAAATTTGCTTATTAAACCTTATGTAAACATGATGCCAGCTTAGCAACATGGGAGGTGGGCCATGAGTTATTCGAATCAGCTCTAGTGGGCTGTCGCTTCAAAAAGGTTGGGAACCACTGATTTTTTTTTTTTTTTTTTTTTCCAGATTTACCGCCGATTCGTACCTAAAGGGACGGTACATATCTCGGCGAGGCAGTGAGTGGGTGATGTCACTGTGCTAGGGGCGGTAGACTAGGGGAATGAGTAAGGGTCAGTCGATGGATAATGGGTAGGAGGGGTACGGTTTCAGATACGATGGAGCAGGTGGGAGTGAGTAAGGAAGAGGAGAACGGCTTCCGCTGAAAAGTGGGGGCCGTCGGCGAGTATAGATCGTAGGCAGTTGGGTATGGGGTTTTCGGCCGAGAGAAGGAAACACCTGCGACGGAGAGCGGCCAACTTTGAGCATTCCACCAGAAGGTGTAAGACAGTGATAGGGGTATGGCAGGTAGAGCAAAGCGGGGCTGGCGATTTCGCCATAAGGTGTCCGTGGGTGATGCGGGTGTGACCTATGCGGAGACGGGCTAGGATTACTTCTTTATGGCGGGACCGGTGGAATGAAGAAGCCCAGTGTCCTATGTGCGGTTTGATCGTGTGGAGTTTATTTTGTGCGGCCTGGTCCCATTCCCGCTGCCATATGGAGCGGAAGTGGGAGCGGAAAGCCGGGAAGAAGTCGGAGAAGGGGAGGGGTCGGGAGGAGGCCGGCAGCAAGCAGGCCGTCTTTGCTGTGCAGTCCGCCGCCTCGTTACCCTGGATGCCGACATGAGCCGGGACCCAACAGAGTGCGATTGTCTTATGTTGGAAGATCGTTAAAAAGTGGAAGGTCTGCTGGATGGTACAGACGAGCGGGTGAGGGGAGTTAAATCTTCTAGGGAGAGAAGTGCACTTTGGGAATCCGAATAAATGACAAAAGAGCTGGCAGAGTGGGTGCGCACAATATCGAGGGCTTCCGTTATGGCGAAAAGTTCCGCCGAAAAAACGGAGGCCTCGCGGGGCAGGCCGACGCTCCGGGAGAGCGGCTGGGACAGAATCACCGCTGAGGAGGCCACACCAGCTTCCGAGCGGGAACCATCCGTGTAAATGGCGATTGCGTCCGGGTGTTGGGTTGCGTGTTCGCGGAAAAGTGACCTGTATATCATGGCGCTCGTGGTAGTCTTCGGTAGGGAACACAGATCCTTGCAGAACTTGATGGGGGTTAGGATCCAGGGGGGGTAGATGCTGAATGAAATGGGGATAACTGAGGGGGCGGGCATGTTGAAAAGATCAAGGAAAGAGCGGACCGCTTCAGTGAAGTGCCAGCTCCGTCCCTGAGGTGGTAGTTCTAAAACCGCCGTGTCCAGAAGCGAAGAAGGTAGCCTCTGTGCACGGAGGTATGTCCGCATGAGGATTAGACCCCGTCGGAGGGCGAGAGGGAGATGATCACATTCCACATGGAGGCTGGAGGCTTGGGAGGAGCGGAAAGCACCGGTGGCGAGGCGGAGGCCTCTATTAAGTACCGGGTCCAGGATACGGAGGCGGGCGTTGGAGGCTGAACCATAAACTGCGCTACCATAGTCCAGCCTCGACTGTACTATGGAAGTATAAAGGCGAAGAAGAGAGCGTCGATCTGCACCCCCCATGTAGTGTGAGAGAGGTGATCCAGGAGAGCGAGGGGGCGTCGAAGGGATTGCTTTAGGTGCTTGAGATGGGGAACCCAATTGAGCCGTCGGTCCAGGGTCATGCCCAGAAAACGCGTGGAGGGTACCTCCTCAAGAGGACTGCCGTATAGTGTAACAGAGGGTAGAGGAAGGGTTGTGGGTCTTCTTCTACTGAAGACCATACACTTGGACTTAGGGATGGAGAGGCGGAAACCCACCGACGTCGCCCAACTCTCCACCCGGTAGATGGCGAGCTGCATTTGCCGTTGAACGACAGACGGTTCTCGCCCTGCGAAGTAGATTGCAAGGTCATCCGCGTAGATGGAAGAGCGGATTGTGGGTGGAAGGCATTGTGAGACCGTGTTCATCACGACAGAGAAGCAGAGAACACTGAGGATGCTTCCCTGCGGGACCCCGTCCTCCTGCACAAAGGTGTCAGAGAGGACTGAGCCCACCCGGACTTTAAAGGTCCGAGAAGTAAGGAAGCCCCTGATGAAGGTAGGCATGGCTCCGACAAGGCCCAGATGTCGGAGCTGACCGAGGATCATTGCTCGACGGGTGGTGTCATAGGCCTTCTGGATGTCGAAGAAAACTGACAGTACGAACTGTCTATTGTCGAAGGTATCCTGTATGTCTCGGCTGAGAAGCAGCAGGGGATCAGTGGTGGAGCGGAATTGTCTGAAGCCGGACTGGGTAGACGGGAAGGAATTGGTACGTTCAAGGACGAACGATAATCGCGTAGCGACCATTTTTTCGAGGATCTTGCAGGCACAACATGTCAGGGCGATTGGTCTGTAGTTTGTGGGGTCCAGGGAATCTTTGCCGGGCTTGGGGATAGGGATGACGTGGGCCTCCTTCCACCTAAAGGGGAAGGCACCCTCTATCCATATGCGATTGTATAGGTCTAGCAGGAAAATTTGTAAGGTAGAGTGGAGGTGTTGGATCATGCCGTACGGAACACCGTCCGGGCTGGGACAAGGGGATCGTCGAGAGGCCAGTGCCGTCTGTAGTTCACGCATGGTAAACAATCGGTTGTAGGTGCTGTCTATGGACGGTGGGGAGGGGCTATCGTCAGGGGCGGGTACGGGAATGGCTGCAGAGGAAGAAACGGCGGCGAAGGTAGAAGCAAGGTGGTCTGCCACCGACTTGGGCTCACATAGGAGTCCGTCGTTTGTCCGGAGGACCGGGGTCGGGAGGGGACATGTCGCCTCTCGACACCCCGCACCTTCTTCCAGATGGTAGCCGAAGGTGTGTTGGCGGTAATGCCGGACACAAAGGCACGCCAAGAGGCTCGGCGCGCTGTCTTCATTGTGCGGCGGGCGATGGCCCTGACCCGCTGCATCTCCGTGCGATGGATGGGGAGTCGCGTCCGGTAAAAGCGCCGAGTTGCCTTCTTCTTGGCGCGCACGGCCTCCGCGCACTCCGGGGTCCACCAAGGAACCCGTCGGGCGCGGGGGTAGGCGGAGGATTGTGGTACGCTTGTGCTTGCGGCCGTTAGAACGACGGACTCGAAGTATGCGACGCACTCGTCGATGGATGGGAAGTGGGCAGTTGTAAGGGTGGTATATGTGTTGTCGCGGAAGCGGGCCCAATTCGCGTTGGTGGTAACCCACCTTACCGGTACCCGTACGGTCTGGTCGGGTCGATTGAGGGTGAGTAGAATGGGAGATGGTCACTGCCATAGTCCTCTCGGAGGACTTGCCACGTGAAGTCTAGGAGGGCATCAGTTGATACGAGGGACAGGTCTATACAGGATGGAGTGCAGGTGGTGGCATGGTAGAATGTAGGAGAGCCATCGTTGAGGCACTCGAAGGAGAGCTCGGTCATGACGGATATCAGGGTTGGGGCCATATAGGTGGAGTGTGTGTCGCCCCACAAGGGGTGACGACTTTGAAATCGCCCAGTAGTAGGAAGGGCCTGGGGAGTTGTTCCACGACTTCCACCAGGTCGTCGCGGGAGACTTGAGCGTGGGGGGGAAGGTAGATTGAACCAATGGTGTACTGTCTATCCAGGGAGAGCCGGACGGCAGTCACCTGTAGCGGGGACCGGATGGAGAGATTGTAGAAGGGGACTGCGTGGTGGACGAGGATGGCAGCTCCCCTTCGAGTGCAGGTAGGAGGCGGGGTGGCGACGCAGAAATAACCAGTGGGGCAGGGCATGGACCTGGTCCCCAGGATTAGCTCCTGGAGACAGACACACACCGGACGGGAAGTGGCAATCAAGGAGTTAAGGCCTTCATAGTTTGCAAAGATTCCTCGACAGTTCCAGTGGACTATTGTGGTTTTCGGGGAATCCATTAGTTGATGAAGGGGGATGGGTAAAGGTGTAGGCGCTAGGAGGTTGGAGTGTGAAGGGAGATCTGGAGTTCGCGAAACTGAAGGCTGGGTCTGGAGCATGGCTGGCTATCTACCGTTCACCAGGGAAGGAATCGGTCGGCCTGTCGAACCCTGCGGAGGTTGCGGGGTCGAGTCGGCCGAGCGAGACCGGAGGCGTGGATCACGGCAGGCAGAGGAACATCGTGGGCTGAGCGGGTCAGAAGTGCCTTGTCGGGCTTTTATGGTCGGGCCAGGGGGGGGCACGTTAACCCCAAAAGGGTCGCTACCCCGTCTGTCCGGGGTCTCACGGCGGACCCTAGGTGGTGACAGGGGGTACCAAAAAGACCGGGCGGGTGGGAGGGAGGGCGTACTCAGGGTAGCTGATAAGGGGGGGGGGGGTCGGGGATGTTGGGGGGGTAGGTACGATGGGGGTGGAAGGAGGTGAACCAGAGTGGTCTCGTGGAGGGGTGGAGAAAATGGCACCAGGAGGCAAGGGCAGATCCAGGAGACTCATGGGCGTGGGCGCAGCCGAGCTTCCCTCGGTCACACCGTGCAGCTGCGCCAGAGCCGCATCCACTGAATCCACTGGGCTGGGTCTCGTCGTACAGGGCGGGTCGTGGATTTCGGCCACTATTGTCAGAGTCTCTAGGGGTAGAACGTTGGGACTTCTACGATGGGGAGAGATGGACATAGTGGGCGTGGTGGGCGGTGTAAGGGTCCGAGCCGTCTTCTTGGTCTTAGGGGAAGAGGGAGAGAGACGTTGGGAGGCCGGAGGGTCTGGTGACACGCTCCGGCGTCTCCGCCTCGACTGCTTGCTCCTGGCGGCAGGTTCGGGCGTGTACAGGGAGTACTGGGAAGGCAGGGTTTGAGGTGGCTGGGACCTGGAAACCCTGGTCCCAGACTCCTGGGGGATTCGTGGCAGGTGAGGTGTGGGAAGAAGAGGAACGGTGGGGGGACAGGGGACCGTCGGGTCCTGCGAGGATTTGCTATGTGGGGAACAGGAAGCAGTGGCTGGGGGGGGTTTCGGCGGCAGGCCAGGGCTGCGTGCCGAGATGATAGAGCCGAGAGCAGCGGCATAGGACACCCCCGGCCTCACCTCCCGACTCCGCACCCTGTCGCGTGCCTCACGGGGGCTAAGGAAGTCCGTCACCTGTAGGCCTCGGACCTCCTTCTCGAACCTGAAGAAAAGGCATTCTCGGGATGAAGAGGGATGTGCGCCTTCACAGTTCGAGCATTTGGGTGTGTTGTGGCACCTGTCAGGGTGGGCGAGTCGTCCACAGTGAACACATAATGGATGCGGCTGTCGACAAGCGGAGCTGACGTGTCCGAATTTATTGCATTTGAAGCAACGGGTCGGGTCTGGGACGTATGGGCGGATAGAAAACTCGCATGAGGCGCGGTCTCCCATACCCCATACAATACAGCCAGGGGGATTAGTGAGTTAAAAGTAAGGAGCAGACGTGGGTGGGGAGGGGGTGCCTCCCTGTCGGGATGTGAAACGATAGATCTTAGTAACTCCTTGGGGTGCGAGATCCTCCAGGAGCTCGTTCACTGCGACCGACAGTAGGCGGGTGGCGTAAATAGTGCCCTGACTCTGGTTCAGGCGAGGTGTGGGGAAACGGACACCGAGCATCCAAGGACCTCAGTGATGGAGAGTAGGGCTTTCGTCTCTGCGGCTGAGCGTGATTTTACGAGGAGGGAGCCATCCCTCTGCGGGCGTACGTCATAGCGGCTGGAGTTGCTGTGGGTTCGGATCGCCTGGAACGTCCGTTCAGAGTTGTTCGGGAGGGACCCAGATGTAGGCCGAATCACCAGGAATTTGTGGATACTTGGAAGGGAGAGGGAGGCTGTAGAGTCGAAATGTACTGGAATATTCAACGGTCGGTAGGACGGCCGTGAATGCCGGCTCCCCCGTCCGCCGCGAGGCTCTCTCCGCGGGGAGGTGGGCTGACGGCGGGTGAGGGGGGCATATGGGGAGAGCAAGAAGCCGGGTTGTGGGGGCAAGTCCTCGGTGGAACTTGACTTGCCCGAAGGTGGCTGAAGTGGGCTGGGGCGAGGCCCCTGCTCTAGAGAGTGTAGGTCCAAGGGCGTAATCGAGGGACGGACTGGGGTCGGCAACGGAAAAGGAGAGTGCAAGCGTTCCGCTTCCACAGGGGGGTCAACCCCATTAGGTTGCGGTCTTCCAGTGGTAAAGGACTCGAGGGCCTGGTTGCCCACCACCCGAGTGTTGAGAGAAAGAGTAGTCCGGGAATGAGAAGCAGTAGTCGTAAGCCGGGGGGGAGAAGTGTCCATAGCTAAACAGAAAAGAACTTCATCCCCCGCGCGCATCCAGCCACCACCGACTCCAACAAGGGAAAGGCGAAGTGTGGGCACACTTGGTCCCACCGCCGATGGATGTCACGCAGGGGAGATACACCCGCACCCAGTCCCTGTGCCTGAAAGGCGGTCACTCTCATCCAACGCGCGGTGAAAAGTGGCAGGGACAGGGTTTGGGTTTGGTTGGAAAGCGACAAGGGTGCAGGGCAACCACCTCCCACACCCAAGGGCCAAGGAAAGGGTCAAAATCAAGGTCCAAAGAACAACGCCAAAAAAAAAAAAACAGGGAGAAGCCAGAAAGAATGGGTTAAAGGAGAAAGAAAGAAAAAGAAGCAGGAGATCAGCCGGGTCCCCAAACGGGCCCAATGGTCCACGAGGGCAGAGAAAGCCCTTACACCGAAGAAAGGTGTATTCCCACATTCGCCACAGAAGGACGCGCCCTATAGCTCCGGACAAAGCAAAGGGGGGAACCACTGATCTAAGCCTTACTTAGCTCATTACAATTACTACTATTCTTAGGGGTCATTACGACTGTGAGGAACTGTGTTCGAGACAGTCCCCGATGTTCACATAAAGACTTAGATCAAAACTCAAACGAAGGACCAGACGCCCTATCCAAGGAATCGGTTGAGTTCCTTTCTGAGCGTCAGTGGGTTGGGGGACGCTGCAGTCACGAGTAAACGGCGTAAATACCAGCTCAGAAATAAAGACTGCGCACAGTAATATTATTCCTGAAAAAGTATTCCCCTCCCCAAATTAAAAGGCAATTTGAAATATACTGTAATTCCAAAATAATTCCAAATTAGCCTTCTAACTGCTTCTAGGACAAAATCCCCCCGTGGACAAAATCCCCTCGTGGACAAAATCCCCTCGCGGACAAAATCCCCCCGGACACAATCCCCCCGGACAAAATCCCCCTAAGGCTTTATTAAAAAAATAAGAATACGACTGACTTTATAAAGTTTTAACAAAAATATCACGACTTAACCTAACCAATCGTCAAGGGCGTACAATTACCTAACCGGGCAAACAAATAAGAATACGACTGACTTTATTGAAGAAGAAAAATTAAAAACACAAAGTCAAACAAAATTCAAAATTTAAAAAGACAAATTAAAAGCAATTCCCTTAAGAAAATCAAAAATAGACCTCTGTAGTGAATACTCTTATTTTAGTTTCAAGTTAAATGTTAATTTACCTCTTGAATTTCGGAATAGATATAAATTCATTTTAAATTAGTTACCCATCATAATTCAATTGTGAACCACATTAATACTAATTTTATGTATACTATATTATTTTATTGTATGTAAACATAATTAATTATATATCACAATTGTCAGTTAATTATTTATATTCAAATATTTATTTTAATCTAATACCATGTCCATTTTACAAATAAATAATAGAAAACCAAAGGTTATATTTTCCACCTTTGGTACTGTCGCAGTTTCGCCTAACGGACTCAATACGGCTAGTGAGATAATCACTGGTTGGCACTTAACTAGCGGCAGTGCTTATGGCTACATCATCCAGGTTAACCTATACCGGATAGATGCGCTACGGTCCCAAGCCGTAGCTTGCCTAGGCCGACGACGACGACGTAAACCAACAATTGGTGACCCTGGAGCTGGATTACCCCTTTTACCCGAACGACTAGGATTAGACTGTAATGTCGTTCGTGCCCATCACCCCCTTCACCCGAGCGACTAGGACTAGACTGTAACGTCGTTCGTGCCCATCACCCCCTTCACCCGAGCGACTAGGACCAGACTGTAATGTCGCTCGTGCCCTCTGCCCCTCACCCCTGCCCGTGCGCTCTGTGCCTGCGCTCGTCTCAACCTCCACTCCTTCGTTGGTAACTTGTCGTCTTGCTTGTACGTCAGCAAGCATAGGAGAAGATGCCTGACGACGCTGGTGCCATCTCCCACTTGAGCGTAAAGCTCCCCGTCTTCTGGCCGGGTGATCCATTTATTTGGTTCCACCAAGTGGAATCACAATTCAACTTGGGAAGGATCACCACTAGCAGGACGAAATACGATCATGTTTTGTCCTCTCTACCAGCGAGCGTCATCTCTGAAGTCCGTGACGTCATCGTATCTACTTCCACGAGTGAGGACCCATACAACGATCTGAAGTCTGCCATCCTGTGCCGCACCACTGTCTCCGAGCGTGAGAAACTACACCAGTTAATCTCAAAAGAAGAACTTGGAGACCGTAAGCCCACTCAAATGCTGAGGGCTATGCAGTGCGCTCTAGGCGAACGCGCACAAACCTTCGATAAGGACATCTTTAGACAGTTGTTCTTGCAGAAACTTCCTCCATCAGCTCAGCGTGTCTTGGCCACTATGGATCCTGCTACTCCAGTTGATAAACTAGCAGAAACTGCCGACAAAGTAGTGGAGATTGACACAGCTCCGGTCAACAACGTGAACACACAATCGGAACTGGAGTTGAAAGTGAAAGAGTTAAGTCAACAACTCAACCACGTTTGTTCTCTGCTACAAAATCAACGGCAAAGAAGCCATTCTCGGTCAAGATTTACGAAGAGGCATCGTTCGAGTTCCGGGAAGATCTGCTTCTACCACTCGAAATTTGGAAAGAAGGCTAGGAAGTGCATCTCCCCTTGCAATTTTTCGTCGGAAAACCCCAGCAGCGAGTCCTAATGGCGTCTAGTACTCGCACTGCCAACCTGTTATTCATAAAGGACAGGAACTCTGGTGTCAATTTCTTGGTTGATACCGGAGCGTCAGTCAGTGTATTCCCTCAAAAATCTGGTCATACGCACTCGGAATCTCCGCCTCTATACGCTGCTAACGGTTCACGCATACCCACGTACGGTACTCAGTCGCGTGAACTAAACTTGGGCCTTCACCGATCCTTCAAGTGGATTTTCATCTGTGCTCAAGTGCGGCATCCCATAATCGGCGCTGACTTCCTCCAGCATTTCAAACTCCTGGTGGATCTTGACAAGCGACGCTTATGCGACCAGGCCACACTGCTTTCTGTTCTTGCCAAACAGGTTGCCCTTCCGGACGCCTCGAACTCTGCACTTTCCCTCGTTCCCCCTAATTCCATGTACCAGTGCCTTTTCCAGCGATATCCAGGAATTCTTCAACCGATGCAGATGGGTGATACCATTAAGCACACCATTACCCATCACATTACAACAAAAGGTCCCCCTGTGTTTGCAAAACCCAGACGTCTTGCCCCGGACAAACTGAAAGCTGCCAAATCGGAATTCCAGCTTATGCTGGATCTTGGGATAATAAGACCTTCCAAAAGCAGTTGGTCCTCTCCCCTACACCTGGTCCAGAAGAAGTCAGGAGACTGGAGACCATGTGGGGATTACCGATTTTTGAATTCGACAACCATCCCGGACCGATATCCGGTACCAAATGTCCAAGACTTTACTTCTCTTCTCCACGGCAAATCTATCTTCAGTAAAATAGATCTCGTTAAGGCTTTCCACCACATTCCCGTAGAGCCTTCGGATATTCCCAAGACTGCAGTTTGTACACCATTTGGGTTATTCGAATTTGTGAAGATGCCGTTCGGGCTACGGAATGCTGCGCAAACCTTTCAGAGGTTTATAGATGAGGTCACCAGAGGCTTAGACTTTGTTTATGCCTACATCGATGATTTGCTTGTGGCCAGCTCAACGGAAGAGGAACATAAGGAACATCTTTCACTCCTCTTTCAACGTTTAGAACAATACGGTGTTACTATTAATGCATCTAAGTGTGTGTTTGCACAGCCAACCTTGGAATTTCTTGGTCACACGATTTCGCAGCACGGAATTACCCCCCTTCAGGACAAGTGTGAAGTGATAAAAAATTACCCTATGCCAAATAATCAGCGTGAGTTACGTCGGTTTCTAGGTTTGGTAAATTATTACCACAAGTTCATTAAAAACTGTGCCAGTGTTCTTGCTCCTCTACACGCTATGATCACACACAAACGCAAGGTAACGAAATTGGTATGGTGTAGCGATAGTTTACAGGCGTTCGACAATGCCAAAAATGCTATCAATAGTGCATTGTCTCTGTCATTTCCTATCAGTGATGCCCCCCTAACTCTGACGGTCGATGCATCAGATGTTGCGATCGGTGGGGTGTTGGAACAAACCATTAACGGTCAACAAGCACCCATCGCGTTTTACTCGAAAAAGCTGCAGCCAGCCCAAACGCGTTATAGTGCTTTCGGACGTGAACTTCTTGCTATTTACTTAAACGTGAAGCATTTTCAACATTTCCTTGAAGGCCGAGAGTTTTGTGTTTTTACCGACCACAAACCTTTGGTCACTGTCTTCAATAAAAACAGCTGTAACCACTCTCCCAGAGTCATCAGGCAACTCGATTATATCTCGCAATTTACCACAGATATCCGCCACATCAAAGGTGTCTTGAACACTCCAGCGGATGCACTTTCAAGAATAGAGATTACTTCTGTTACCCTCAGCTCTACACTGTGGAATGCTATTGCACAGGATCAAGATAAGGATACGGAACTACAAGAACTGCTCAGAGAAGACTCCACTCACTCACTTTCCCTCAAGAAAATGAGTATGCCAGGATTGTCTGTGCCCCTCTATTGCGACGTATCAACAGCTGCTATTCGCCCTTATGTCCCTCCATGTCACAGACAAGCAGTCTTCACGGATCTTCATAAGCCCTCCCATCCTGGTATCCGTGCTTCGCAACACCTGGTTACCTCTCGCTTTGTTTGGCCCTCGATGCGGAAGGATGTCAAACATTGGACCAAAACGTGCCTTGCCTGCCAGCGTGCCAAAGTCCAAAGGCACACCAGGTCCCCCTTTGACGCATTTCCGCCCCCATCCCAGCGATTTGAGGTAATTCATGTAGACATTGTTGGCCCTCTTCCAGTGATTCAAGGCCAACGTTATCTGCTCACCTGTCTCGACCGCTTTTCCAGATGGCCTGAAGCCATCCCACTTCCTGATATCCAAGCGGACACTGTTGCAAGAGCCTTTCTTCATGGATGGGTATCAAGATTTGGATTGCCGACAAAAGTCATCACTGACCAAGGTCGCCAATTTGAGTCTTCGCTTTGGAAGAAGTTTACCAGCTTGTTGGGTACAGTACATGCGCATACCTGTGCGTATCATCCGCAAGCTAACGGCCTCGTCGAACGCTTCCATCGCCAGCTGAAGTCATCCCTTATGTGTCACGAAGACTCCCATTGGATGGATAAGCTTCCACTCGTGTTGCTTGGTATTCGCTCTGCATTTAAGAGTGATCTGAAGACTACAGCGGCTGAACTAGTCTATGGAACAACACTGCGGCTACCAGGTGGCTACTTCACTGCAGGGGATAAGTCATGCGATCCTACGGAATTCGCTCAAACACTTTCCTCTCACATGCAGTCCCTTCAGCCTGTTCCCCCTCGATTGACTAGCCAACAGAACATCTTTGTTTCCCCAGCCCTCCAGTCTTGCACCCACGTTTTCGTTCGTGTACCTCTCCCAAAACGGCCTCTCCAATGTCCATATGACGGACCCTATGAAGTTCTCCGACGTACGCGCAAATCATTTCTCATCCAGCGCGGTTCCAAGGTCGACAAGGTTTCTATCGATCGTCTTAAGCCTGCGTTTTTGGAATCAACCTTAAGCGAGGTACATGTAGCTACAAAAAAGGTTCAGCGGAAATCTGTGTCGTTCGGAACTCTTTGAACTTCCTCTCTGGTGGGGAGTGTGTAGTGAATACTCTTATTTTAGTTTCAAGTTAAATGTTAATTTTACCGTCTTGAATTTCGGAATAGATATAAATTCATTTTAAATTAGTTACCCATCATAATTCAATTGTGAACCACATTAATACTAATTTTATGTATACTATATTATTTTATTGTATGTAAACATAATTAATTATATATCACAATTGTCAGTTAATTATTTATATTCAAATATTTATTTTAATCTAATACCATGTCCATTTTACAAATAAATAATAGAAAACCAAAGGTTATATTTTCCACCTTTGGTACTGTCGCAGTTTCGCCTAACGGACTCAATACGGCTAGTGAGATAATCACTGGTTGGCACTTAACTAGCGGCAGTGCTTATGGCTACATCATCCAGGTTAACCTATACCGGATAGATGCGCTACGGTCCCAAGCCGTAGCTTGCCTAGGCCGACGACGACGACGTAAACCAACACCTCCATCACTAAGGGTTAAATAACTTCCAACACCTCTGGAGATGGAAAATAAACTAAATTTATGTCTAAACTTAAATTTCACGAAGCCTCTTTTCTTATTCTTATTCTTATTCTTATTGTGTTTTTAATTTTTCTTCTTTAATAAAGTCAGTCGTATTCTTTTTTTAATAAAGCCTTAGGGGGATTTTGTCCGCGGGGGGATTGTGTCCGCGGGGGGTTGTGTCCGGGGGGATTTTGTCCATGGGGGATTTTGTCCGCGAGGGGATTTTGTCCACGGGGGGATTTTGTCCTGATACCCTTCTAACTACAATACCCAACCTTCAAAAATGGCCAAAATCTAAATCTAATTAAATTTATATACCACAAAGAATTTGGGGTATTAAGGTCGCACACTAAAATACAAATTCAGTGTCAGCAAATAAAGAATAAATAATAAAAACTGTACAAATATAAGAGATAACGATAATTGTGAACAGCGGAACGAGCTCCACGCGTTCGCTGAAATCAATGGATACAAAATGAATGCCAAAGATAATAATGTTACAAATGAGTGCGCCAAGAGAAACGCCCAAACGTTCCAAAATCAAAAAGTGACAACCCGCGAGCGTCCTCACTACCGAAATAAAAACAGCTGGTGAGGGAAACGTATGGTTGCACAAACCTTTTCTGGGACTTACATATAACAACTGTAATAACTTTCGCTTCTTTGGAGGATCAAATGCGAGAATTTATAAACTTCTCTACAACTACCAATACTACATATTATTATGTGGTGGTGTATTATGTGGTGTGGTGGTATTATGTGGTGGTGTAGTGGTTAGCGTCGCTGACTACGAAACCATCGGCCCCGAGTTCGAGACCCGACGGCAGCCGGCGCGCAGCAAAACCCAGCTGTTCATCCTTCCACACAATAAAGAAAGTGGTTGGTAGATAAATAGGTACCCTAGGTGGCCTAGTGGTTAAGACGCTGGGCTGCTGATGGGGCGTGGTTCGGATTCGACGTTAAACTGTAGGTCTAAGGTGGAGTGAAAAGCTTGACCTTCGTCAGAATGAACAATTCGGGCGGAAGTTAACCAAAGGTTATTACTACTACTACTACTATTATATTACAATATATTATTCTTATCATGACATATTACTACTGTGATAAAATATAAATTCCTTTGTATGTTGTAATAATACACTAATCCGACCAAGGAATCTTCAACTTTAACATAAAGAACTTGTGTTCGTGGGCCCCTAATGTTTACCATTTGGGCAGGGGCGTCCACACGAAGGGGCACCAGGGGGCCAAGCCCCCCTCGTCTTTCAATGGTGCCCCCTCGTTTTTTGGTCAACTGCTTACAGACAGATTTTATCATAAACCCAAAATCCAGTTATAATATTTGAAGATAGTAATTGGTTACTATATATGATATATTACTAATATTGTAAGGGATTCCAAAAAACCTTAGCCCCCCCCTATTTGCAGCTTACATGTTTACTTATATCGAAATAGTTTTTAGTGATTATAAAAATATATAAAATTATTTATTGCAGGTATTAAAATTACTCTAGCTGATAAAGTGATAATATAATGGCTTCTCAATTAATTGGTGATTCGGAGAGGCAACGTGTGATAGATCGCATACGAGCAATAACATTTCGGGAAGCTCGTGATGCTGGAGCCACCTTTATAACACGTTCATAGGTTGCCAAAAAGTTGCGAAGAAGTGAGGACTTCGTCAAAAGAAATTGGAATAAAACTTTGGATGAATGTGAAATGGATACAACCAAATCTGGGCGCCCAAATTTGCCACTCTCTCAGGAAACAAAGGACATCATTGAAAGCGGTACGCGTAAGAGGAAAAACAGCTGTGCTAAACTTTTTAGAGAGATCGAAGTGTTGAGAGGAAAAATCGTTAGTGGTGAGATCATTCGACTGTACCGTCATAGGCAAGGTTTAAAGCTTTGGCATGAACTTCCAAAGCCAAGAAAAACTCAACTTAACATCGATGACAGAATGTGGTTTGCCCATTATCTTGAAGATTGGGATATGGATGATTTCATGCATTTAGCTGTCTCCGATGAATTTTTTGTTTACGTAACACGTCGGCCTAACTACCAAAATGATCGAGTGTGGGCCACAACACCAGATGAAATCGATGACAATGAACATTATCGCGAATTATTAAAAAGTCCAGACTGTGTTGGTGTGTTTGTTTTGTTCACTGCAAAGAAGCTCATGTGGGTGCTGAAGCCAAATGGTCAGAGTCGGGATGGACAGTATTTTCGTGATATTATTCTATCCCAGCATGTCATTCCTTTTCTAAGAAACCCAAACAATGTTATGGATGTCGATCAGGTCACACTTCTGCACGATAAGGCCCCCTGCTTTAAGGCATTAGCCACTCAACAGTTGTTGCGGAACCATGAGATCGACTTCTTTGGAAATGAAAAATGGCCAGGAAATTCTCCTGACCTGAACGTCTGTGAACACATTGGATCAGTTATAAAGGACAAGGTTGAATGTCTCTTGTTTCAAGAACGTGCAGCAAATCGATTTTCGAAGGATACAAGGACGCAACACATTGAAACTGTTTTAGCAAATTTGCGTAACGATCAAGATCTATTCACGTCAGTTTTGGCAAGCTACCCAAAGCGAATTCAGGCTGTCTTGAAAGCCAATGGCGGGAACACCAAGTTTAAATTGTTTCTCATTAAATGCAAGATTAAATTCTCTTTTGTAAGGTATGTTTAGTTTTACTGTACCTCTAATGGTTTAGGCCATGGGCGGGGGGGCTAAGGTTTATTGGAGCCCCGTATAATTTCCAATATTGTTGATATTTACTGTATATATTATTAATATTGTATAATTTCCCATATTGTTGATATGAAGAGAAAATCCTGTGATTAAAATTAAAACATGGAAAATTTGTTGTGGAGAACGCGACTACGAGATCGTTTCGTTAGGAAGGATATCTTGTACATTACTTAAAGAACTGAATACTGTCTTCAATAACCTTCTCAGTCATATGACAATTATTTATATGTATATTATGTAAGAATAATAAACTTGTATATCTACCAAGTTATTGTGTATCCGGTTTCACCCTAATATCATGGACATACAAAGGATGTCTAAAAAAAAATCGTTATTTTTCAGTATTTGAAGCCCTATAATTTGCCCTCCTAACTGCCTCCAGAAGGCAGGAAATGCTGTCCCAGACAACGTAAATTTTAAAAATTTCCGCGCATGGCGGTCGCAAATACTTGTGCCCCCCTGTATTTGGAAGTGCCCCCTTACTTAATTGATCCTGTGGACGCCCCTGCATTTGGGAGATTCAGTTGTGCGACTTTGTAAAATGTGAAAGCTGAGCCTGAACTTACTTCGTGGTGCCATCGTCATTCTTGTAGCTGGACCTGTAGAATCCCTTCAGATTATCGTTTAAGAATCCTTCAAAGTTCATGGAGAGGGTGTAGATCTTTCCCTCTTGTAGTTCTTCCTTCACAGTGGCGGTGTAGAACTCCCTTTCGTGGTCGTAATCTTGGCTTGCGATAAGCACCATTTGATTTGGATTATCCATCAAGTAAACCTATAGAATACCATTATCGCTCTCCATTCTTTATCAAATATTTAACTCAATACAAAAATTTAAATTCGATAAAAAATATTTAATTTGTATCGTATAGGAAAATACACAATACCTTTGTTGTATCATTTTTAGTGATTATGTCATTGATGTGGAGAATAATTTTATTGGTTTTCTCTTTTACTTCAAATGTAATTTTTACGTATCCATTGACGGTTAAATTTCCATTGATGAACGGCTGAAGTCTTACTAGGTAGTGGATTGGCTTTAGTGACCTTGGAAGGCGGATTGGTAAGTCTTTTCTCTGTTGATTAGAAAGTCGATAAAACATTTAAGATGTGAAAAGAGTATAAAAGTTTTTCACTCATACTTCAGTTTCAAGACAATGTGATGAGCTTGCAATGTTTATATTAATTGGAATAACTAACAAGATCGGTGATAGATGATTTAAAATTTCTTTAAATTTACGTATGAAATTTCTGATTTCGTACCTGTGAACCCTTGCAACCTAAGATTTCAGTAACGGCGACGCCCCCAGAGAAAACCTCAACATTCACATCGTCCAAAATTTGTTGGCTTGCGCTTAAGGCAAAATACATTACCAACAACAGCAGGAAACCTGCGAGATTTGACGCCATTTCTCGTTGTTTCGGCGATGACGAACGACGTCAACCACTTAGAATATTTTGCCTCCTACAACAGTAAATTCCAAATAACAATTTGATTTATTTTAAATTTTAAATTTCTTCATGGCAATCGTTGTATCCTAAAATAAAAACAATATTAACGCAATGGAAAAACAAATGATCTGTTCAACATTTACACACCTTTATGAAAGTACAATAATTTACATAAAGACTAATTATGTCTAAATGAAATTTACGCCCAACAAGGGTATATGTCCTTTAAAAGTGCTTTAAATATTAAACAAAAATTTAACAAAAGTCAAATACAACAAGTCATTTAACTGAAACTACGAGTATATTGTTCAACTTAGAATCATGCTTAAAATACTCATCTACTTCTGATGTAGGTTTACCTAAATGCTTAACTCTCTCTCTCTCTCTCTCTCTCTCTCTCTCTCTCTCTCTCTCTCTCTCTCTCTTTAAACTGCTGGAACAGGACTTTAAGAAGCACCTTACCTGTCGGGGGCAAAATTATTCTGAAGATGCTTTTCAACGCAGATATTTTATCTTAGATGTACAGAAGACTTGCAAACAAACAAAATGAACATTTGCAAGTCATTCATATATTAATTACTTGAAAACAATCATTCTTATTTGTATTATGAAAAATCCAATTCGCTAAAAACGAAGTAAATAATTACAGTTCGCATTATATATATATATATATATATATATATATATATTAGTGATGTAGGTCACATCCGCATCCGCATCCGCACATTTTCTCGCATCCGCATCCGCATCCGCACCCGCATCCGCACTTTGGACTGCGGATGTCGTGCGGATGTGGACCGTTGAGATAAAATGTCATTAATAAGCGGAAATTATCAAATTCTACTATATTAATAGAACTGGTTCATTGTGCGCAAAAGTGATGCAAGCGACAAGACGAGAGGCTGTTCTTGTATGAAGTTACTCTCTTGCAACCTACTTAGATCCACGTTACAAAGCTAAGTTATTTTCACCTAGTACATTAGAACGAGTTAAATCATCACTTGGCAAAGCAGTTGAAGAGCTTCAATCTCTTGAATCTGTCGCTTCGCCACCCACCAAAAGAATAAAAGTTTCAGTGACAGAACCAACACCTTCAACAAGCAAATCTATCACAGAATCTGTCTCTCAGTTTCTTGAGTCAAGCAGCAATGACGAGACCTACGCGATGTCAAAAGATGTAGTAAAAATGATCGAGAGCTATCACCAAGAAAAACGCCTGGCTGCATGTGACAATCCTATTAGTTGGTGGAAAAATACGCAGAATATCTATTCATACTTGAGTAAACTTGCGAGGAAACATTTAGCCTGTCCTCCAACAAACGTACCAAGCGAGAGATTATTTAGCAGTGCTGGATTAATATATGATGAAAAGAGAAACAGACTGGCAGCAGAAAAGGCAGAAAAATTAATGTTCCTTAAGCATAACCTTCCTATAATTAAGTTTGAACATTAAACGATGAACATCTTAGTTTACTTTATTTTAATTACTCATTTATAAATATGCCTAATAAAACTTTAAACTTAATATAAATAGTTATCAAGCTAATTAAAGATCTCTTTCTATAAGGGTGGAGGAGGTTGGGGAAAGAGGTCGGTGGGGTGCATTTGAGTTGGGTTCACGTCCCGCATCCTGGTAACACAATTATGGTTTCTAATTGTGGCTGAAACTCAACAAAATATAACGAATTTATTTGCAGACGAATTCACTAATTGATTTCTATATTAGTTAGATGCTTGATATTATTTTATATGTTCAGAGAAAAGTACAGCAATTATTGTACAATTAATCAATTATACTACATTATAGCTACAGCTCTCTCTATATAATAACTTATTATATACGTTAAACACAACAAATCTCGAATATATCCTAAAAAATAACGAAAATGTAGACATCCGCATCCGCATCCGCGGATGTTGAAATCAAACATCCTCATCCGCGGATGTGAAAAAAATGACATCCGCTACATCACTAATATATATATATATATATATATATACCTCTACTAATTTAGAAATTTTGCATCTTGCCTGTAGTAATCCTTGCTCAAATGATTCTCACTGTGAACTCATAAGTATTATAATATAGTATCCCTATTAAGAAAAGCAGGAAGACCCCTGATTAAATATTACAACTATCGTACTGAGATTATTCCTGGATGGAATGATTTTATTGCCCCTCTGAAGAGGGAATCGAAAGATGCCTACGATTTATGGTTTCTTCATGGTAGACCCAGGTTATAATGTTATAATGTTATAATGTTTCAGACCAACAAAGACCCTAGGATCCACTCATGGCTGGTCTACCTAACTGTGTTCGTAATCGTGTATTGTGTATACACATACGAGGAAAAGTGTAGGTGTGGCTGTAAAGACTGTACAGTAATGTAGAAATGTGTGTGCACCCATTATGGGTCTCCCATTTAAAGGTGTTTGTGGGGGCAAGTGAAGATCATGAGTTTTTCAATACCTCACAGTACTATGGGGGGCACCGCTCGGCAGAGGAATCTCTTTAAATGGGGTGTGTAAGGACAGAGAGTATCCCCTAACCCAAGACGCTGCCTCCCTATATCCCACAACACTTGTGTTGAGCTGTGGGATCTATCCCCACAAAGCCTTAATTTTACTACCTTAAACTATACCCTTTCTATCAACATGCGTGTCCAATCGATTCTTAAACATGTTTATAGACGTGCTACTAATTACTTCTACCGGCAAACTATTCCAGCTATTTACTATTCTATGCGTAAAAAAGTTTTTCGCAACTGCTGTCTCGAACCTTCTACTTGTCAACTTACACCCGTTATTTCTAGTCCTATTATATTGAGATATTTCGAAAAAGCTATCTCTATCTACGTTATCAAACCCATTCATAATTTTGAAAACCTGGATTAGATCACCCCTTAACCTCCTAGTCTCGAGTGTAGTCAATTTTAACTCTTTAAGCCTATCCTCGTACGACTTTGACCTAAGAGACGGAATCATCTTAGTTGCTCGTCTTTGAACTCTTTCGATTTTGTCTATATCTTTGCGCATATGCGGATTCCAAAATTGGACCGCGTACTCCAAATGGGGTCTAACTAATGATTTATAAAGAGGAACTATAATATCGCGCGATTTGTACTCAAAATTTCGAGCTATAAAACCTAACACTTTGTTCGCCTTATTGACCGCCGCTGTACTTTGTTTCGCTACTTTTAAATCACCAGTGACTATAACTCCTAAATCTTTTTCCTGCTCTACGCTTGTTAAATCTTTCCCTGACATACTATACGCAAAATTACCGTTACGCGAACCTATATGCATAATTTTGCACTTATCCACGTTAAATCTCATTTGCCATGTGACTGACCAATCAACGATTTTATTCAGATCTTCCTGAATTTTACCTCTATCTTCGTCATTAATCGCCCTACCACCCAGCTTCGTGTCATCCGCAAACTTTGAAACTGTACTGACTAGGCCGACATCTAAATCGTTAATATATATAAGAAAAAGCAAGGGGCTAGGCTCAGGTATACATGAATATGTGTGGAAGTAGGGGTCAGTATAAGGCAGCTATAAGTAAGGCGATGTAAACAGGAGAAGATTCTATTCGCGCATCAAAAGCCTGAGGGGCTCACTTAAATAAAAGATTCTGGAAATTCGTTGTTTTTGTTGTTGGTTAGCCGATTAGTCCACGTGTTTATATATCTGTAAGGTGGGGTGGTGTCCACATCAGAATCGTGCTAAATTAACTCGATCCGATCTGCTCAGGCTGGTCTCTGACCTATCAATGGGTAGCGGCTTCGCACCTAAGACCGCATTCGGAACGAATCGTGTCAGTGCTTTGTTTTCTGTGTGTGCGCGCGCGCGTGTGTGCGTGCGTGCATGTGTGCGTTGTGGGGCGTGGTTATGGAATGGAGTATTTGGTTATAATGTCTCTCTGGTGTTACCTTAATAGTGCGAGGTGTTAGTGCATGATTGTACATGTAGTGGCAAGAGTGTTGTGGGTTAGTTGTCGCTGCTGCCATGAATTGTGTTCCCCCTCATGTCTAAATGTTCCCTAACATTCAGCATTTTTGTTTCTGTATGCAGGTGTCCTATTGGTGTTGTTTGAGTACATCCTGTAATGATACGAAGTGCGTTGTTTTGTATCGTCTGTAAGGTGGAATGGGTGCCCAGCATGGGGTAGAATAGTCCATAACTGAGCGAATATATTGTTTGTATACGAGTGATGTTTCCTGCTGGTGTCCAAAGTTTGTGCCTGTTAGTACCCTAAGCGTGTTAAGTCTTGACGTACATTGTTTTAATGTCCTAAATGTGGTTTGCAAAAGATAATGATGTGTTGTATGTGACCAAGTATTTTGTCCTGTGAGTGTGTGAAATGTTGGTGTTTAGTGTAAGCTGTGGAGTTATCTGGTGTTCTTTTGTTGCTTGTCAGCAAGGTGATGGTTGATTTTGTGGGCGCTACTTCGAGTCTATTGTGTGTGAGCCAGTCTTCTGTCAAAAAGAGACAGAGTTCTTAATAAATTTAGGATTGGAGTTTAAAAGTTACACTTAGTGGTTAGGATAAATAAAATTAATAAAAAATTTTAATTATATTTATAATGAAAACTATGTTAATAATTAAATGGGCATTACAAAAGAATATATAATTAACTTAAATGAATGGCTAGAGTGACTAAATATAAATAACAAAGAAAAGATAAATGAGTATATATACAGGGTGGGCCGAAAGTCTGGATCCATAGGAAAATATTTATTTTAATACATAAATTACAACAAATGGTAAATACTTAAAATGAATATCAACTTTAACTCGTAAATGCGTATCCGTGATACTGTACAGTAGTTCGTACTCCAGTATAAATACTCAAATACTTTTTTATTTCAGCCCAGAAATGGCTTCGAATCTAATAACAGAAGACCGGGTAGAACTTGTGCTCATGTACGCAAGACAGGGCGCTACACGCAGAGAAGTTGCTACCGAATTCAACAGAAATCATCCTGATAAGCATCCAGTAACACATGCGACTGTTGGCAAGTTGTTTAAACGTTTCAAAGAAACAGGAAGTGTACATGATCGACGGCGTTCTGGTCGTCCAAAATCTGCAACTGATGAAAATACCTCTGCAATGGTATGTGAAACTTTAACGAATAGTCCAGTAAAGTCAACAAGAAGATTATCAAATGAAACACGCATCTCGAGAACGTCAATTCGAAGAATTATTAAAAATCATAAATTCCATCCCTAAGTGTCTCGATGTCAGAGGCCGCCACTTTGAGCATTTGTTATGATTTGTTGTTTATACTGGAGTACGAACCACTGTACAGTATCACGGATACGCATTTAAGAGTTAAAGTTGATATTCATTTTAAGTATTTACCATTTGTTGTAATTTATGTATTAAAATAAATATTTTCCTATGGATCCAGACTTTCGGCCCACCCTGTATATATATGGGCAAGAAAGCTTATTGCTCAAGTGGAGCTATTGAAGAATAGGGACCCCAGCCTTCTTTAGTTAGCTTCATAAGGCTAACTAACGAAAATATCATGACCTAACCTAACCATTCGTCAAGGGCGTACAGTTAATCTAACGTTTGGTTAGGTTAGGTCATGATATTTTCGTTAGTTAGCCTTATAAGCCTAACTAAAGAAGGCTGGGGTCCCTATTCTTCAATAGCTCCGCTCAAGTTAGGATATAAGTCAGGACTAGAGGCTAAAAAAAAACCAAAATGGAATCTGGTGGATGCTGGGATGTAGACGACAGCCTCCAAGTATATTTCTCTTAGTGAATTATTTACAAAAGAATGTTTTTTCTTTGCCGATGTGGTATCGGAGAGTACCAACATTCAGAAAGAACCTTAAGAATAATAAGAATTATGAATACAAGTACATTGAAAAAGACATTTACATTATACAATTAAAGCAAACAAAAAAAAAGAATCACAATAGTACAAATATTCAAACTTCACAAATTCAAAACAATAAAAAAAAAAAATAAAAGTTACAAGACAAGTCGGGCTGTACTCAACAGGAGGTAATGTATCTCAAACAAAAGTGAGGTTAAAGACTTGTCATACAAATAACATATCGCTTCTCAGGAAACGAACGTATGAACACACATTCTGATCGTTTAGAAAGGGTCAATGTGGGAGTAGAATTAAGTTGTAATTTTATAATCTTACGTTATTTTAGCTTTAATAGCATTTAAAATGAAATGGTAAGGATTAATTCTAACCAAGAACAGTATCTTCTTGACATCTTGTATACTGTTTATGTATTATTTATGTCGCAAATGACATGGCCTGAAGTTGAAATAAAAAATACATTTTTTCTGTGTATTTTGGTGTGCTCTGGGATCTTTTCCGTTTGACTGCCGCCATTGAAACATAAGAGGTGAGTGCCCCCAGCCTTCTTTACTTAGCCTTATAAGGCTAACTAACGAAAATATCACGACCTAACCTAACCAATCGTTAGGTCAACTGTACGACCTTGACGATTGGTTAGGTTAGGTCGTGATATTTTTGTTAGTTAGCCTTATAAAGCTAACTAAAGAAGGCTGGAGTTTAATTATGTTTCAATGGTGGCAGTCAAACGGAAAAGATCCGTGCTCTGTTCAAATATAACCTTCATTTCTTGTGCAAATGAACAGAAATACGTGTTTGGGCCATGCAATGACAACTGTATTTCTGTTCATTTGCACAAGAAATGAAGGTCATATTCGAACAAATCACACAAAAATACACTTGAAAAATGTATTTTTAACTATATTTTATACAATAAAGCATAACCTAACATGTTCATGTTACGAGATCTCGTAAACACGCATTACCACAGGAAACGTGCAAAACACCTCAAAATTAACCAGAAAAGTTTGCTCTCGTCATTTTCGTTTAAACTAACAAAAATATCACGACTTAACCTAACCAATCATCAAGGGCGTACAGTTGACCTAACCTGGCATTCAGTTGACCTAACCGGGCATTCAATTAATCATTTAATTAATCATCTAGGGCACATGACGAATCAAGTTCTCAAAGTCGAAACCACACGAACGGCACGTCATAATTCTATCACAAACACCACCAAACTGAATCCAATTAGAAAAAAAATAGCCAGAACAGACACCAACAAACTAATTAAGTTGCAGAGTAACATGACGTCATACCACCCCCTACTACAAATACACTAAATATATATATTTATATTATTATTATTATTATTTTCTACAATAGTTTGCACAAAAAATGAGTGACAAATTTGAATAAAGCGACTAAAACTACCTCATAAAAAGTGATTTTCATTTACAGGTCCAGCCCATGTCATTTAAAACATATTAACCTATGTATGTTTGTAGGTTATTTGTAACGGTGTCGATGTTGTTGTGGGTGGATGTTAGAGTGATGTCATCTGCACATGATGATAAGGTAAGCTTGTTATCTACGGGTGTTGGAATGTCATGCATGTATAAGTTGAACAGTGTTGGTGAGAGAACAGAGCCTTCAGGGACCCCGTTCGTTTTGGATGACTTACCATTAAATGTGACATGTGAGTATCTTCCTGAAAGATAGTTGCTCAGCCACCTTTTGGTGTTATTGTGCATATTTGTGTTGAGTATTTTGTTTATGAGAGGGAAACGTGGGATAGCATCAAATGCTTTACTAATGTCTATTGTTGCTAATAGTGTACGTTGAGCTGGTCGTCTGGAGTTGATGCCATCCATGATGTGCTGCGTGAGGTTAGCGAGTACTGTCGTGGTTGAGGGGTGAGGTCTGAATCCATGTTGAGTAGGCGATAGTGGTATGTGTGGGTTGGTGATTTGTAAGATTAGTCTTTCCGTTACTTTGGAAGATGTGCATAGTAAAGTAATGGGTCTATAGGAAGCTGGTTCTGTTGGATTTTTGTTTGGTTTGAGTAGTGTAATAATTTTACCTTGTTTCCATATGTTAGGAATAATACAGTGTTGGTATGAATATGTGCTGATGTTTGTGAGAGCTAGTATTCCCTGTGGGCCCAAGTGTTTAAGGTGTATGTTAGATATGTTGTCTGATCCAGTAGCCTTCGAATTCTTAATGTTTTTGATGATCTTGGTGGTCTGGTCTGTATTGAAGGGTGTAATGGTCGTGTCGAGTCTGTAGGTTTTCTTGTGTCTGGCTGTTTGTCTGTCTACGTGTTTCTGGTTGTTGTCTCTAGCCGCGTGTGAGGTGTGAATGCCGCTGTTAGAGTGGGTAATGCCGTTTATAGTCTTGTATAGCCTGGATATATTTGTGGAGTGGTTTAGTGTTGTTATGAATTCCCTAAATGTTTCTGTTTGTTTTTCTTTAAGTTTGTTGTTTATTTCTGTGTTGAGCTGTTGTATCTGCTGTTTTTTGGCTTCTGTGTGTGGTGTTTGTGTGTTATGTTTGAGGTTGTTACGTTGCCTTATGAGGTGGGCTATTTCTCTAGTGTAATTTGGGTTGTACTTCCTAATGTTGCCCTTGGGTATGTATTTGTTTGTATTATTGATGATCTGATTAAATGTCTTGAGTGTTGTATTGATGTTTATGATGGGTGTGCTGTTTAATGTGGTGAACTGTTCTTCAGTCTGTATTTTAAACTGTTCCCAATCAGCTTTCTTGTAATTTCTGTAAGTGTGCTTTAGGGAATTCGTACACAAACAAAACATTCACATAGCACTTATACAAGAAACAAAACTAAAACGCACACACAAAACACCCACCATCCCTGACTTCACGACGATCCGTCAAGATCGTACGGGGGATCACGGGAGTGGCCTCATCACTTACATACGTAAAAGCATTAGCTACATTGATGCCATCCAAAATATTACAAACACAATCCAAGCAGATGACACGATAGAAATACAGGCAGTTAACATTAAAACAGGCGCAAAACACAATACCACACCCATCAACATTTACATCCCACCAGATAGTTCACCTCAGGTGCCAGCCAATTACAATCCACAGTTACACAATCTGGCCTCTCTCACTAATGTCATCTTAGGAGGAGACTTCAACGCTAAAGACACTAGTTGGTACCTGCACAACCAAAGCAACACCAGAGGCGCCAACATAGCCACACAACTAAACAGCCTCTTCATTTTTCATTCTTAACAATACAGAAGAACATACACACATACACCACATCAAGCAGGATACTCAAACTCCTCCCCAGACATAACGTTCTGTTCCCCCTCACTAGCAACACATACACACTGGAGAACAGAAAAATAACTGTCATCAGACCACCTGCCCATCATCATTACAACACATTCTACACTCTGACCCAACAGTAATATATACAGGGCGTCCCAAAAAAATGTATACACACTTTAACAGCTGATAGCTCAATTGATGTTTCTTTCTTTCCAAGTTAAACCCATTAGAATTAATAATGGCAGTCAGACTAAGCTTTGAACAAAGGAAATTCATTCTAAAATGCTACTGGAAGTGTGAAAACGCAGTTGAAGTGCAAAGACAGTTTAGGAGGGAGTTTCAAACAGATCCACCAACGCGACTTACCATCACTCGAATTAGAGATAAGTTTGAAGCCGATGGAACTGTTCAGAATGTCCACAAGAAGCGTTCCGGAAGACCACGGACATCGACAAGCCCCACAAAGCAAGAAAGAGTACTGGAAACGTATCACCAAAGTCCAAGAAAATCTGTGCGGCAAGCGAGTCGTGAGGTAGGAATTTCAGAATCGTCTGTCCAACGCATTTTGAAGCGCTGTCAATGGAAAAGTTACATTCCAAGATTAGTCCATGCTATTAATGAAGATGATCCGGACCGAAGAGTGGAGTATTGCGAGTGGTACTTGGCACGATGTGGATGTGGATTGGACGAAGGGGTTTCGTAGAATACCCTCCGCGTTCACCAGACCTCACACCACTAGACTTTTTTTTATGGGGATACTTAAAAGACAAAGTCTACGCTATAAAACCTGCAACAGTCGCTGAATTGAGAGCAGCCATTGAACGAGAATGCACACAAATACCAAACGAAATGTTTCGTGATGTTTGCGATTCCATTGCTTCGCGTTATCAGCAGTGCCTGGACCAGAACGGACGTCAGTTTGAAAGCAGGCGTTGACAAAACAATTAAATAATGTCTGTAGATTCTATTACATTTTGAAAATGAAATGTATTTTAATAAACACTGCCTTTATAATTATTTAAAGTGTGTATACATTTTTTTTGGGACGCCCTGTATATATATATATATATATATATATCGCTAAAAGTTACGTTCGCTCTTGTTCGGTGGTGCCTTCGATGTCACTTTCCTCCTGCACGGAAAATAGATACTAATTTGTTGTATTTTTTTTTGGGGTCAATCTAAGTTAGGTTAGGTTAACCTAATCTAACCTAACATTTGATTTTGAGACTTTTAATTAAAATCCTAATGCGGGTGAAATTCAGAAAAATAAATCATTGTATACGTTAAAAACGCGTTTTCTCTAAACTTTTTAATAGAACCCCGCACACACTACCTTAATACAAACGTAAGTGATTGAAAATATGAAAATACAATAAATTTTACCCATAGGAGCTACTGGGTAAAAAATAGCACGGATGAAAATTTACACAGAAGTTGGAGCGAATTGGCTATATATATACACATACATATACACACACACACACACACACACACAGGGTGTTTCATATATCTGGAGACATTGGAAATATGTAGAAAAAGTAATACAACTCTATCACAATGTTTTATTTTCAACATACTATAACAGAAAGTTATCAAATTGTTCACCCTGAACTTCAACACACTTCATTAGTCGTAATTTGCAAGCTCTCTGAACACTTTTGATTGTTTCAACAGAAATTCGCTGCAATTCCAGTCTTATCTTAGCTTACAAATTCTCAATTGTTCTTAGTCTGAATACGTAAACAACAGATTTTAAATATCCCCTTAAACACCTTCTGTAATAGTATGTTGAAATAAAACATTGACATCAAGTTGTATTACTTTTTCTATATATTTCCACTGTCTCCAGACATATGAAACACCGTGTGTGTGTGTGTGTGTGTATGTGTATATTCACCTCGTAATCTCGTAGTAGTTCCGTGCATTGATCTTTCTTCACACGAAGGTCAAGCTGGTGGCCCCGAATCTAGGCCTGGCTTGGTGGAGGAGCGAGTTGCTCTCTTGCGCTCTCCACTGCACATAGCCAGGTACACCCGGCTCATCTGGTACCGTCCTGAGCCAGGCATCTAGTCTTTTTAAAGACTTCAACTGTGACCGCTGTAACGTTCCTGAGGTCCTTTGGAAGCTAAATGAAAAGTCTTGGCCCCCTGACAACCAAGTTTTTTTCCTTCCGTGCTGAAGAGGTCCCTTGTCGGGCCTTTAATTTGGGAACACTACACATTCAAAATTCCTATTTTCCAGCGTTGTTTGGATGGTAATTGGGTTTAGTTTGAGGTTTGGTACCAGTTTTTCGATCATTTTCTATATGTAGATTATGGTGTACCATAAGTTCTTTGCAGCCATCAATCTTTGTTGTGAAATGTCTCTGAATTTCTTTTAGTTTATTAACTTCTTATTAGCGTCATCTTATTTTTTTTATCTTGAATTCCGCATCATCGGTCGTTATAACCCCCAAATCTATCGCTTTCGTGCTTCTCTGAATTTACTGTGGGGGGGGGACGTAGAGAGGGCGGGGGGCTACGGGGGCTTCAGCCGCCCCTGAAATAAAATTATAGGTTTCATATTTCTATGCATTATTTATGAGTAAGTACGCCATGCCAAGTACCTTCAGCACACTTTAGTATATATATATATATGGGATGAATTTCACAATTAAACACGGGAAATTAATAAATGATAAACTCACAAGGAAAAAAAATTATTCCAAGGCCTTTCGTTTATTCAGAAGTACATTCCCTGACGAGGTGTACTTCTGAACACACGAAAGACCTTGGAATCATTTTTCTTTTTCCTTGTGGGTTTGTATCATATATATACAGTATATATATTAGCCCCTCCCAAAAATATGAATTTTAGAATATCAATTTGGAATACCTAGGAAAAGTTGTAAATGAAGCTAATTTAAATGTCCACCAAATTTGAACTAGCTGCTGTTTCAGTAAGAGGCTCCCCAATGACCTTGAAAAACCGTCACATTTTGAGCCTCAGTCACTCAGTCTTCCTAAAGTGCGTGCAGTGATGAGATGTGTTACAGTTTAGCTTAGCCTATTATTATAATTCGCATTGAGGAAAAATTTCTCACTGATCAAAGAGGAGATCGAAAAATGGCAATTGGGAACATAGATAAAATAACAACTGAAAAACTTAAAAAGAATATGAAACGAAAAGAAGTGGAACTTTCTCGAATTAGCAAAAGCATTTGAACTAATGATGATGCTGTAGGCCTAGGCCTGATTCTTCTGATTCGGAGGGTGACATTTCAGCTTACTCAGGGAAAGAATCAAACCCGACCCAAACAAGAGCTGTTGATGATGCTAGACCGTCTAACTCGCATCAACAAATGAAAGTTAATTTAGGAAATATTGCACAAGTTTGTGATAGATACAGCATATCTGACCGGACAGGTGCATCTTTGGCATCTGCTGCCCTGCAAGATGTTGGTCTAATAGGAATGAGGATACCTTCCTCGTAATTGACAGAAATAAAATTAGAAGAGAAAGGATGAAAATACGGCGTAAAATGCAAGAAGAAGATAACGAGGAACACTTAAAAACTCTATATTTTGATGGAAGAAAAGCTAAAACTAAATGTCATATCAAGCAAGGCAAAAAATATTATTACAAGTCAGTCATTGAAGAACACATAACCTTAGTAAGAGAACCAGGGTCTTGCTATGTTGGTCATATTGCACCTGTCTCTGGTACTGCTCATGGTATTAAAGATTCGTTAATTCAGTTTTTATGAAAATGTTCAAAACATTGATGAACTGGTGGCTATTGGATGTGATGGAACTCCTGTAAACACAGAAAAGCATAATGGAATTATTAGCCTCTTAGAATTGGCATTAGGTAGACCTTTGCAGTGGCTAATATGTCAATTGCACGGTAACGAACTTCCACTTCGCCACTTGTTATATCACATTGATGGGAGCACAACAGGACTTGATACCTTTTCTAGAACAATTGGCAAAGCACTGAAAAATTGTGAACAACTTCCAGTTGCAGGGTTTGATAAAATTGAAGCTGATATACCATACATAGCAAATGAAGACTTAAGTACGGACCAGAAGTATTTGCTTGAAATCTGTAAAGCTGTGTGCTCAGGTAAATGCTCTCAGGATTTGTCTGCAAAAAAATCCAGGAACTTTATTTCATGCAAGGTGGATAACTACAGCAAATCGAATTCTACGCTTATACATTGCTAAAGATAAACCATCAGAGAACCTTCGTGCATTAGCAACATTTGTAATGAAAGTTTATGCTCCAATGTGGTTTACCATTAACTTAAAATCTTCATGCACAGGAGGAGGAAGACATGTCTGGGAAACCATTTCAAGATCAAGATACCTTCCACTTGAGTTGAGAAACGTTGTGGATTCTTCAATACAACGCAACGCTTATTTTGCTCACCCAGGGAACCTATTGCTCTCCATGATCACCGATGATCAGGAGCACATCAGAGAGCTGGCAATTCGAAGAATTATGCTTGCAAGAAGCAAAACACAAAAGAAAATCCGAAAGTTTACAATACGAAGGCTGAACTTTGGAGCAAAAGAATACATTGATCTTATTAACTGGAAAGAAGAAGGGCGATTAAGTCCTCCGCTTTTGCAGCAATTAACGGAGAAGGAACTGAGAGAGCTCGCTTCCAAACAGTCAGATTTTGGAGGCATACTTGGGATGCCATGTCACACACAGGCCATAGAAAGATGTATTAAGCTAGTAACAGAAGCAGCAGCTACAGTTTGTGGAAAAGAACGAAGGGATGGATTCATTCGAGTGAGATTGGAATCAAGAAACATAATGCCATTTTTCAATACTAAATTATAACATAGTTCAATAAGCAGGAAAAGTAATAAGACTTAGACAAAAGTCCATGATAAGGTTGAGTGGTTGGGATGGGCTAGGCTTAGGAAGCGATTTTTTGCCCTCGCTGGGGACCCTGAACAAATAATTCAAGGGACATCAAATTTTGAGTGAACATTGACAGTAGCCCGTTGACAACTTTTGTAGGTATTCCAATTCGATATTTGAAAAAAAAATTTTGGGTCCATTTTCACTCCACCATAGATATAGATATATATATATATATATATAATATATATATATATATATATATATATATATATATATATATATATATATATTTCCATCAGAAATATAATTTTAACCAAATAATAACTATTGAAAAAAGTAGATATGACCACGATAAAAATGTCTCTCTAAAGGATGTCGGTCAGAGAGAAAAGCATATTGAAGTATGAAGATAAAACTACTTTAAAAACTTTTGTATATAATTTTCATTGTTTTTTTTTAGCTGTTTACATCTTGGCCTTACCACATTTAGGTTTTCTTGAAGTAATTTCGATGTAATTTCATTATTTTCCTCAGACATACAAACAATCTGGTGTCTCGTAGTTAGTGTTCGCGGTTTTTTGAGTTATCTTTTACTGACACTTATTTTGTGGAGGATGTTCTTGGTCCCAGTTTTATTTAATCTCGTGTTATTTTTCCACTTCAACGTACAATTCGGGATCATTTTATTTAACTGCTCACTGGAATAATTTTGTTTTAATCAGACATCATTCTTGCGAATTGAGAAGTCTAGAACCCCATTTCCCTATTTATAGAAATACAGTAGATGCTCATTCTTGCGCTCTGAAATGAAAGTCAACCTGTAGCAGAAAAGCAAAATGTTTGCACGCCACTGTACTGAAACTACGAAGGGATCAATATTTAGTTTAAATGCAATAACTCGCCTAAAAGTTTGGCCTCTGCCGACGACAACCACTCTTCGGCACACTGAGCACAAATGATTGGAAAAGGGGTTAATTCCCGAAAACCGGAACATAAAACGACTTATATATCACTTATAAGTACACCAAAGAAAAAAAGACACCCACTTTGCATTATTATAAATAGAAGACTAAAAATTAGTTTTATAAATTTATGAAATATCATTAGTGGCAAATAAAGGTGCAGATTTGCAGGTGTTTAGAGACATGTCTCATAAAACACATCAGCTGTTTTTGCATGTACAAGTATGTATGTGTGTATGTGTGTATGTATGTATGTTTCAAATGGTGAAGAGTGCTGGGCTACTGATTTATTGTATTTTATTCACTGGTTTAACTGTTTAATTGTCCTTCTGTACACGCAAATCGTTCGAGAATGCTACTGAAAGTCAAGTTGCACTTTGTTTATTGCAATTACATTAAAGTTAATATAACGAGGCATTAAGACACTTGCGAGATAACCAATAACCGAAATGTCAGATTATAACTTGCTCGCAACAATATTTATCAAAAGCGGACATCCGGTCAGCTCGCCTTGTTAAATGAGAAAAGATGTGGAAGTTTCCACATGTATATTAAGTGTTGCTAACGATTGTTCTTCATTATCTGTAATTTATTCACTATTCATTCATTATTCAATACTTATTTGTTCACTATTTAATTATTCACTATTATAATTATAACTATTATTATTAGGATTATTATTATTATGTACACATTACTATCGATTCAAACCTCTCATTCAGAGAACACAGTGAAGATCTATACAACAAATTAGCCAATGTCTCATTCCTAATTAAAGCGGGTGCAGCACTCCCAAAACAGGTTCTTCGATCCATATACTTAGCCATGCAATACTACATTAGTGCTTACGAAAACACACGTCAATATTCGCTATACTCATTGGTAATAACATAAAAAAGATTACTTAGAAAAATCTATAAATAGAATAAACTTAATGAGAGTACAGATTAATTATATTGGTAACATTTGTGTTATTGCAGGAGATTTAAATATTGATTTCACAAAAGAACATTCAAATAATAACGCGAGCTTCCTTCATAACATCGTGACTGCGAGTGGTTTTAAATTAGTTATTACAAAGCCAATTAGACTTCATAGTGACATTAGAAATTCAACTCTGCTAGATCAGAATTGGGTGCGGTTTCCGCTTGACTGCATCTCGGGTATAATTATATTAAATATCACAGATTACTTGCCTACATATACCATGCTAATCGCCCATTTCTCAGCAAAGGAAACTATGAAAGTTGATTATAGATCTTGCAACTATTATAACAAATTAAAGTTCCTGGGAGAAATAATTTTTGACTGGAATAGAATAACCGAAACTAATCATGACAGTGGAACATAATTATTTTAAGCATTTTCAAACACACTAATGGATATATTCAACATATGCTTTCCGCTTCAATCAAACGTAATCTCTGAAACTAAATACAATAATCAATGGATCACACCAGCACTCATTGTGAATATTAAACGCAAGAATACGCTTTAAATTATGGAAAACTCATAGTATTACCAAACAGACATACAAAAATTACTGTAACAGACTTAATACAGACATTAAAAAAGGAAAAGCAAATCATTATTGTACAAAAATCCAATCTAAAAAAGGCGATGGAACACAGTGAAAGAGTTCATTAACACAGTTAAAACAAATCTCTTGTCCTCCCTCACAGAAGGCGAAAATTCTTAGTGACCCCAAAGACATAACCAATTTATCAAACAACTTCTTTGCAAATATCGGCTCTAATACTGCAGCCTCGATCCTAATTACAGACATTCACTACCGACAATACATGCCACAACCAAATCCAAACTCATTTTCCTTTGATCCAATCCTACCATACAATATGGACAGTAGTACAAAAAAATTATTGGTCCAACACAGTCGTAAGTTCACCAGGAAACCAACAACTCGGGAACTGCCTGTTCCAAATCTATCCTTCCCGTTTGTAGTCGTCTGTCGGAAGTCTTTTCAATCGGAAAAGGCCTCGGAGATGCGTCCATCTCAATTGTCTTTGTCTTCAAATCAGCGCAAGCGTGACCAAACCCTGTCACAAGTATTCGCTGTTCGTCGGGAACCTTCGGGACACGAATAACTCTTGAACTCCCTCGTTACTCTTCGCACGGTCAACTAGTTTTCGAGGAATCGAACCGTAACTTAGTTACTCTTCGACCGAACCCTTCCAAATTTTGAACATATACCTAATTCGAAAAACTAATAGAATGAATTTTTTTCAGTGTTCTCAAGCAATTTCTGTAAATCAGTAAGGAATGTATGTTATAGAGTACACTGGGTACAGCGCACAATTGAAACAAGAGAAGTAGGGCCCTATGCTATATTCCAATTTTATCCTCTATTCATTTTGTTCTTCACTGAATTTGATGCAAATTAAAAATTTAAAATTCCTAAGAATATACAGAATATACATACTGTATATATGTATATATACATCAGGGATGGGAAACCGAAATGAATTTCGATTCGAGTTTCGATTTCAGTTCATAGTTTTGAGAAATATCGATTTCGGTTTCGATTTCGGTTTTTTTCATTTTTTTTTCGATTCAGGTTTTTTTTCAATTTCGGTTTTTCATATCGATTTCGATTCGAGTTTCGATTTCGATTTCAGTTTTTCAGATTTCAATATAATATTCATTATTTACATATAATATGAGCTTTATCTATTATTTCTGCACACTTATTCCAAATAAAAAAGTTGTGCTATTGGATGATTATTTACATTTAATCAGTACTATATCTTGAAGTTGTCTCATTTTTTTTCAGTAAACTTTTTCATATTATTTCTACAACTTAGGGACCCGCCTAAAACCGCCCTCCTTTGAGGAGGAGAATATATTTATCAGATCAACGCAGTCAAAGCACCCTGTTTCTATTTATATATATAAAAAAAATCAGAAATAAATAAACAAAACTGGATGGAATGTAAGGAAGCTAATACATCTTAAAATTTCGCGCCTTTATGTTACCCTATTTGAGGAGTCAGGTATCATAAAAGTAGCCCTGTCTTTAATCCCCCGAAGTTGGTCAACTCTCCTTTAATAGAAAGCAGTTTGGATATTAAATTTTATTTCTTAATTTCGGTTTGAACTGATATTTTTTATCGATTTCGATTCAAGTTTTTTTATTCTTTTCGGTTTCGGTCTAAATTTCGATTTCGGTTTTTCCAAAAATATCAGTTTAGGTTTTTTTTCGATTTCGCTTCAAGAAAAAATATCGGTTTTATCGGTTTATCGATTTCGATTTCGATTCGGTTTCCCATCCCTGATATATATATATATATGTGATGTGTGTGTGTGTATATATATATATGTGTGTGTGTGTGTGTGTGTGTCGATATATCGAAGCCTATAAACAAACGGAATAACATTCTATGGATATGAAAATACAATGTGTTTGCACTGACGAACATAACCATTTGTATGGTGAACTACTTCAATTAATAACGTTCAATACAAGCCATAATTCTGTATCCCGTCTTATTTCCATAAACTTAAACTATATTCCTATGTACTTTTGTTTCTATCACAATAAATTAATCTATATTTCTATACAGTAAAACAAAAAGTAATAAATGGTAAAATAAAACCAAATATGCGCAAGGTTAAGATACTCAATTAACAAGTAATTAATGTTTCGATATTTAATTATATAATTATTTAATATTTAATTATTTTTCAGCGTCTAATATCTCAATAAATACAAAGGTATAATCTTAGCTGAATACCTATATGTAATTATGTGCACAGGGTAAGTCAAAAGTCCGGAAACATAGGACTAATGTTAGCCTGTGTTGCAATCCAGCCCGATGTCCTGGAAAGAGTCCAGGTCGAGTGGGGAAACAGTACAGAAATGTCTGGAAGTGAAAGGAGAACATATAGGGCACATCTTATAACATTATTTGTAACACGTGTCTTTTTGCAATAAAAGTTTCCTATACTTCCAGATTTTTTACTTACCATGTAGTTATGTGAACGTGTAATCTTAGCTGGCCATACTGTATGTATTTCTCAACATATGTTTGTAGTTTACAACAGATGATCTCCATGTGCTTTTCTTGGTGCTGGTTAAGTGTGCGGTCTACCTACGATTGGTTAGGTTTAATCATGATATTTTCGTTAAAACTAACGAAAATATCATGACTAAACCTAACCAATCGTCAAGGGCGATTGACAATGGGATGTAAACAAACAATTAGTAAACAAGATAGGAAGCTATAATTAAAAGGTAGACCGCCGAATCGTAGGTAGACCGCATACTTAACCAGCACCCTTTTCTTTCTGTCTCAATATTTTTAAGACTAGTGTATAACTTCGCAGCTCTGCATTATCTAATAAGATTTACCACAACTCCATTCTGGCAATAAAGCATAAAATTTGCTTGTTAATAGCAGTTCTATATTATGTCAGTATATAAAGGTATTACCGTACCATTTTACATACATATTTATGGGTATACACGCATGCACCTGCATATGTGTAGGCGTATAAAGTTGTTTTTTATAAATTAAGAGTTTGGGACTTTTGTAAATAAAACCTAAATCGAAATTTATTTATTTTTCCTCTATTTCTTCAGATGTAAGACTAACAAAAATATTAAATATACTTATAAATTTTTTTAAAAATAAGTAAACTGATAACGGCCTTCCATTGAATCTCTACGTCGTACTCTCAGACCGATGATATATTTTTGGTTCGGAAGAGAACTTCGTAAGTACGTTCGAAAGATAAGGCTCGCCGTTTCATTGATGGCCAAGTAAGGCCCACCTTAATTAATCGCCGACCCGTAATATTCGATCGGATGTACACAATATAACGTTAGACATTAGGGTAAAACAGCATAAATATGCGTGTAGAACAGCAGATAATTCTAATGCAGTGTTTAACCATATGTATAGATGTAAGTATCAAGTGGGATAGTTCTAAAGCGCTCGTTAAAAACAGATATAATTGAAACGAATATTCTAGAATGTGCATTTATCCATTTTAAAAATAATTTCGGATCAGTGAAAGAAAGCCACCGCCAGCCTTCTTTAGTGAGCTTTATAACTAACGAAAATCTCACGACTTAACCTAACCAATCGTTAGGTCAACTGTACGCCCTTGACGATTGGTTAGGTTAGGTCGTTATATTTTCGTTAGTTAGCCTTATAAACTAAAGAAGGCTGGGGGTGGCTTTCTTTCATTGATCCATAATTTCAATAACAGTGCGGGAATGTATAAAATTGACAATATCCTGTTGAAATACCTTTTGCCTCTAATTAACTCTTGTTAATCATGTGCTAATATTTTTATTTTTCTGTTCCGCTGTACATAGGTATATATTTTTGCCATCTCGTCTTCTCCCTTCATTCCCTGAGGAGGTGTACTTCTGAATACACGAAAGGTCTTGGAATCATTTTTCTTTTTCCTTGTGGGTTTGCATATATATATATATATATATATATATATATATATATATATATACCTTATGAACCTTATGTTGTTTCGTGTGTTGGTCTCTCTTCACACGGAGGTCAAGCTGGTGGCCCCGCCTCTAGGTCTGGCTGGTGGAGGAGCGAGTTACTTTCTTGCGCTCTCCACCGTACATAGCCAGGCACGCCCGGCTCATCTGGTACTGTCCTGAGCCAGGCATCCAGTCTTTTCTTGAAGACTTCAACTTTGACCCCCGTTACGTTTCTGAGGTCCTTAGGAAGCTGGTTGAAAAGTCTTGGCCCCCTGACAACCAAGCTATTTCCTTCAGGGTTGAGGAGGTCCCTGTCGTGCTTTTAATTTGGGAACACTACACATTCTGCCTTTCCTATTTTCCAGTGTTGTTTGAATGGTAATTGGGTTTAGTTTTAGGTTTGGTACCAGTTTTTCGATCATTTTCCATATGTAGATTATGATGTACCTCTCTCTTCTTCTTTCCAGTGAGTACAGATTTAGTTTACGTAGTCTTTCCCAGTAGTTGAGTTCTTTGCAGCCATCAATCTTGGCTGTGAAATGCCTTTGCGTTTCTTCTCTAGTTTATTAGTTTCTTCCTTTTTATATGGGGACGTCAAAACTGAGCAGTATTCAAGTTTGGTATAATCAGTGTTTTTAGCAGGGGAATCATTACTGTCCTGTCCCTTCTCTTGAACGTTCTTAGAACCTGTCCAGCGACTCTTTTTGCTTTATTTATCGCTATCTGATTTTGTGTTTCGAATTTCGCATCATCTGTCATTATTATCCCGAGATCAATCGCTTTCGTGCTTCTCTGAATTTCCTGTCTATCTGGAGCATAATATGCAGTCTGTTTAAGTTCTTCTTTTCTACCATATCTCAAGAGTTGAAATTTCTCGGCGTTGAATGACATGTTGTTGTCTTCTGACCATTTGTATATTTTGTTCGTGTCCCTCTGCAAGGCCTCCACGTCATGTACAGTGCTTACAAGAAGTCTCGCGCCTCTGTCTCGTCCCAAGCTAGTCTGTCAGGTATAAAATGGGCGGTCCTTATGGCAGCGGAGGTGTGTTCGGATTGGTGCACATAATTGCCCTAACGGTGTAAGAGATACTTAAATTCATGTGTGTATTATGCCATATGATGTGCGTAATAAATAATCATTTTTAAATAGTTGGAGCGTACAAGGTCATCTGTAATAATCAATAGACTACCCCTCAAGCCTACTCTCAACAGTTAGATTCCCCTAAGACACAGACGTCTTCAAGTAACATGAATGCGTAGGGATCTAAGGTGTTAGATTCCATATTATATAATTTATGTGCTAGGTTTAAGAACGCTGGCATTGAAGGATGGAAGGAAGGGACAGTAAAAGCGATAATAGGTTTAATGAAGGAAGTGGAATGAGGATGGAGGTAAGCGTTGCTATGTCGAAGGAAACGAGGTTGGGTGGGGAATTACGAAGGGAGGAGGAAATGCTAAACACAAACTCAAATATTTATTTTAATGCCCTAGACCTAGAAAGACAAAGAGCAAAATACCTTAAACTAACAATGAATTGACAGAAACAGAAGAGTCTGGTCTTAGACGCACCGATAGGTTTAACGTATGTGGCTAGAGGCCGCCACTCAGAATTACCACTACTACCTAAGTCATAATAAAGTTATTTACTATGACAGAGTAGTCATGAGTAATTATGGAAATAAAATATGATTATACTGTTGATGGCTGACTATATTTAGTTGGGATATAAACTATTGCTGACAATCTTTGGATCCTTGGTTTTTAAGACGAATTTTTTATGCATATGTTCAACAAAATAGGAAATTGGCTGATTATTATTACCATTCGAAGGGTTGGTACCCTTCACAACCGAAATCAATTTCAGAAGGGGTGCATGGTATCCTCATTTCCTTTATCGTCCCAGCACGCTTCACATAAGCCATTTACAGAAAGATGGAAAGGCCGTCTGTGCACCACGAGACGACCCAGGCAATGCGGGGAGCAATGGTGACATTGCATGAATATGGTGTGCCAATAAGAGAAATATCAAGACGACTAGACGTTCATCGAAGCACTGTGGAACGGTGGATTCATCGGTATGAAGCGGAAAACTCAATCGCTACTTTGCCGAGGTCTGGTCCTCCGCGTTCAACATCTCAAGAGGAAGATGCTGCGATTGTTAATCATGCCAGAGAGCATCCGTTTGTTCCAGCGACGCATATTTACAGACACCTGAACCTTCGTTGTAGCGCAAATACAGTGAACAACAGACTTCACGAGGCAGAGTATTTTTCTCGCCGTCCAGCTATAAAACCTGCATTGACGATTGAGCATAAGAGGCGCGGATGGGATTTGCCTTGCAATACTTGCCGCAGGAGGAAGAATTCTGGAGAAAAGTTGTGTACTGTGACGAAAAACATTTTCAGCAGATAGTCATGGTTCCCTGCATTGTTGGAGGCAGCGCGGAAAACGCTATGAAGAAGGAAATGTTTTCCCGAGCAAACGTAGTGGTCACATCAATCTCGGTGTGGGGCTGGATGTCTGGCTATGGTGTCGGAGAATTGACTCAAGTAGATGGACGCTTTACTGGACAGCAATATTGCCAGATACTGGAAGAGGTGCTGCTACCCAGTGTTCGTGCGTATCTGTTCCAGCACCGGAAACCATTTTACTTAATGGAAGATAACAGTCCCATTCATAGGAGTAACGTTGTGAGAGCGTGGTACGAAGATCACCCAGAGATTATTAATCTAATTCTGCCACCACGTTCTCCTGATTTGCCGATTGAAAACCTTTGGCCAATAATGATTAACGAATGGGAGCAACGCAATGAAAGAACATTTGAAGCACTTTTAGCTCACACGAGGAATAGTTGGGAGAGCTTACGCCGAACACCAAACATTCCCTACAATCTGGCCTCTTCTATGCCGCAACGATTGCAAGAAATTATTGATGCTGGAGGAAGCTATACGAAATACTGATGTTAAAGCCATGACGTAAATGTGTATCGAATATATATTTATGTTAATATAGAATTTTATTATATTTTTATGTTTGACATCTATATATTGTGTCCATGAAAGAACTTTACTTATCCTTAGTTAGAATCTTTTCTTGCAATGTCTACACTCGTGGAGATGATAATATATGCATTGTTGAAACAAACTATGAGAAGGTAATAGTTTCAGGAAAAAAATAAAAACTGGCAACATCGAGGTCATCACATGTTTATGGGAATTGTCATATGATATGCTACCAATAAACTCTTATATACTACTATATACAGTACTATATTATGTAATAATTACGATGAACAAATCAAATGCAAATTTCTCTGATTCACGGCCCACCAGTCTTGCTTTAGACCAGTGGTAGTCAAACCGGGGTACGCGAAGGGTTTCCTGAGGGTACGTAAGCTCTGCTGCAAAAACAAGCAAGTTGGTTAATCAATTATAAAATGAATTTATACAATTATAATTATCATCTAT
>JAJOZX010002920.1:497500-572970 GCA_023014485.1 Bathynomus jamesi | reverse complement strand
AGGATTTGAGCAAGGCTGGACTCGTGAGATTTTTAAAGGTAGATCTATGAGGCCTTAAGACGAAGTGATGATGTATTACGTTGAAGATTTGAATAGGGAAGAAATTGGAGGTGGATTTTATGGCGAGGAGTTGCAGAAAGTGGCATTTAATTTAGGAAAATTTGTTTAAAATTTTAAAAATTTTAGAAAGCAAAGATTCAAGAAAGAGAAAAATGTACCTGATAAAATGGCTAGGGTAGCCAGAAAGCTTCGACACTTATATAAAAGCTGATGCAATAATGAAGTTTAAATAGTATACAATATGCCCCCTACCCACTTCTACGTTATACTTCCGTCCTCTGCCGCTTTGTCTGTACATTCTAACAATATACTCTCCAACTTTATAACAGAACTGCATGGCACATTCAATTGAGTCGTGAATCATATTAGACTGGAATATGCGAATTTCAACTGACCACCAAGTTTTTAAGTATTGATAAGAATGAATCTGTTTTTATGGTTCTTAGAAACCGCGATGAATGTGAAAAGGCCGGAGTAACGCGGGACGGTAATATGCGCTCAGCCTGGAGCGGGAAGTGCAGTACTACAGTACAGTAATGATGTTCCTCCTGTTGTTCTTAAGAACTGTGCTTCTGTGCTGACACCCTGCCCAGGCAAACTTTTTCGTCTTTGTCTCTCATCTGGCACTTTTCCTACTTGCTAAAAGTTCGCTTTCATTCAGCCTGTCCCAAAGAAGGGTGATCGTTCTCAACCATCTAACTATCGTCCAATTCCTTTGATTTCTTGCCTTTCCAAAGTTTTTTTAATCTATCATTAATAGGAAGATTCTTAAACACCATTCTTCTCACAATCTTCTTTCAGATCTTTAGTATGGATTCCTCAAGGGAAGCTCTACAGGCGATCTTGCATATCTCTCTGACTCTTAGTCATCCTTCTTTCGGGATTTCGGTGAAACTTTTGCTATTGCGCTTGACATATCAAAGGCTTTTGATAGAGTTAGGCACAAATCTTTAATTTCCAAACTGCCCTCCTTCAATTTTTTCCTTCTATCTGTGTCTTCATCTCTAATTTCCTTTCTGGCCGATCTATAAGTGCAGTTATAGATTTCTCCTAAAGCTACTAACACTGGCGTTCCTTAGGGTTCTCTCCTGTCACCCACTCTTCCTTTTACTTATTAATGATCTTTTAATTGGCACTTCCTGTCCTATTCATTCCTATGACGATGATTCCACTCTTCACTTTTCCATCCGCTTCCCAAAGCGTCCATCACAGCAGTCGCTTCATGATTCTCGTAGGACGGCTATGGGGCACCTGACCTCTGATCTTTCTGCTATCTGATTGGGGCAGAGTAAACCTTGTGGTTTTCAATGCCTCAAAAACTCAGTTCCCTATCTGTCTACTGATCACAATCTTCCACACGACAATCCCCTTACCTTCAACAACACACAACTCAATCCTTCCTCTTCTCTTAACATTCTTGGAATTTCCTTTTCTCGTGATCTTTCCTGGAAATATCACATATACTCTGTTTCTAAAACAGCTTCTAAGAGGTTAGGTGTGCTGTACCGCCTCCGCGGTTTCTTCACCCCGACTCAGTTGCTGTCTGTGTACAAGGGTCTTGTTCAACCCTGTATGGAGTATGCTTCTCATGTGTGCGGTGGCTCAACCCACACAGCCGTACTTGACCGGGTGGAATCAAAGGCTTTTCGTCTCATCAATTCCCGCCTCTTACTGACTGTTTTCAATCTCTCTCTTCCGCAATGTTGCCTCACTCTCTCTTTACTAGCGCTATTATAACGAACATTGCTTTTCTGGAATCTAACTGCACGCCTCCTCCTTTAACGAGAGCACGCAGTACCAGACTTTCTACACTCTGTCATTCCTTTTCTGTCCAAGTATCTAATGCAAGGGTTAATCAGTATTTTCAGTCTTTCATCTACTCAACCGGTGAATTCTGGAACAATCTTCCTCAATCCATCTTTCCTCCTGTCTGTGACCTCCCATCTTTCAAATGCAGAGTGTCTAGGCATCTCGAAAACCTTGGCCTTTAATTTTGGCTCTCTTCTTCTTATATGGGAGGGGCGCTTTTGCGGGTATTTAGCCTTAGCCCGTCCTTCCTTTATAAAAAAACTAGGGCCGGGGCATTATGACTCAGCCGAAGATATTGTGAGAGACTTAAATGGGAGTCTTAAAAGATCAAATCTTACGTCTAATTTAGTATACGAAATCGTAAACAAATATAATCCGGCACATACTTTGTTGCTAAAATCGAAGGCTAACAGAAATATTAAGGACAAAGAACTGTTCAAAATTATGCCTGGGGAAGATATGGCCTAGCCTTCCAAAGAGATACTTTTCACGAGTCACAGCATAACTTGTGCAGTTTATTGTACCAGCTAAAATTGGCGAAATTGGCCGATGGAGACCCTCCCCCGGACATGTGCTATATTTATAGCAATATCTTGGACCACCAGTTTGTGGGGATACCCAGCCTCGACTGTTGCGTATCGCCCACATTCCCAATCACAGAGGAAAGAGGTTGAGCATTACATACGACAAGCCTCATTATGTTAAAGTCGCCTCTCACCTTCTAACCAGTATATATATATATATATATATATATATATATTATATATATAATATATATATATATATATATGATGAATAAAACCACGAAGGAAAGGAAACACAAATGGTGCTCAAGCGCTTTCGTCTAATGACATCCTCAGTGTTCCTGAGGATGTCATTAGACGAAAGCGCTTGAGCACCATTTTGTGTTTCCTTTCCTTCGTGGTTTTATTCATCATAAATATTTTTCACGTGTTACCTTCGTGAAATAATTTTCATTATATATATATATATATATATGCATATATAACTGCAATGACCGCGCAGTATATAAATGAATAGAAACGACATAAGTGTTAAGGAACGTTTCTGCACACGAGGAGGAGAGATAACGAATAATGAAAAATGAGGCGAACCGCCCGGGAATCGAACCCAGGGCCTTCCAATTGCCGGTCGGACGCTCTACCATTATGCTACGGACCTCACTCAATCACAAATCGAAATTCTCCCACATAGGGCAGAAACCAATACCCTGAGAGGGCACCCTCGCAAATCGTGAATATGCGCATATAACTGCAATGACCGCGCAGTATATAAATGAATAGAAACGACATAAGTGTTAAGGAACGTTTCTGCACACGAGGAGGAGAGATAACGAATAATGAAAAATGAGGCGAACCGCCCGGGAATCGAACCCAGGGCCTTCCAATTGCCGGTCGGACGCTCTACCATTATGCTACGGACCTCACTCAATCACAATCGAAATTCTCCCACATAGGGCAGAAACCAATACCCTGAGAGGGCACCCTCGCAAATCGTGAATATGCGCATATAACTGCAATGACCGCGCAGTATATAAATGAATAGAAACGACATAAGTGTTAAGGAACGTTTCTGCACACGAGGAGGAGAGATAACGAATAATGAAAAATGAGGCGAACCGCCCGGGAATCGAACCCAGGGCCTTCCAATTGCCGGTCGGACGCTCTAACCATTATGCTACGTTCCTTAACACTTATGTCGTTTCTATTCATTTATATACTGCGCGGTCATTGCAGTTATATGCGCATATTCACGATTTGCGAGGGTGCCCTCTCAGGGTATTGGTTTCTGCCCTATGTGGGAGAATTTCGATTTGTGATTGAGTGAGGTCCGTAGCATAATGGTAGAGCGTCCGACCGGCAATTGGAAGGCCCTGGGTTCGATTCCTGGGCGGTTCGCCTCATTTTTCATTATTCGTTATCTCTCCTCCTCGTGTGCAGAAACGTTCCTTAACACTTATGTCGTTTCTATTCATTTATATACTGCGCGGTCATTGCAGTTATATGCGCATATTCACGATTTGCGAGGGTGCCCTCTCAGGGTATTGGTTTCTGCCCTATGTGGGAGAATTTCGATTTGTGATTGAGTGAGGTCCGTAGCATAATGGTAGAGCGTCCGACCGGCAATTGGAAGGCCCTGGGTTCGATTCCCGGGCGGTTCGCCTCATTTTTCATTATTCGTTATCTCTCCTCCTCGTGTGCAGAAACGTTCCTTAACACTTATGTCGTTTCTATTCATTTATATACTGCGCGGTCATTGCAGTTATATGCGCATATTCACGATTTGCGAGGGTGCCCTCTCAGGGTATTGGTTTCTGCCCTATGTGGGAGAATTTCGATTTGTGATTGAGTGAGGTCCGTAGCATAATGGTAGAGCGTCCGACCGGCAATTGGAAGGCCCTGGGTTCGATTCCCGGGCGGTTCGCCTCATTTTTCATTATTCGTTATCTCTCCTCCTCGTGTGCAGAAACGTTCCTTAACACTTATGTCGTTTCTATTCATATATATATATATATATAGGATAATTGAGGGGGAAATTTGAGGGGGAAATTTTCCATTCGGTGACGGGGGCTTAACATTGAAGTTTCACTTCCGTCGTACTGCGATAGAATGACCCAAAGACCATTCACCGTCTACCGAGGGGTGAGATATCAGCGCGGAAGCGGGATTGGATCCACTTTTTCAACTATACTGCTTATGGCTGTCCCTTTGCTGAAGAGTGGTGCCAGATATCTCAGCAGGAAAGCCTCACAATCAGGCCTTAACAAGGTAGAAGACATAATGGCAGGGACTAAACCTAAAGAAGCTCTAAAAAACACTTAAAACGTACACGGGATGAAATTGTCAAGGATGCAAAGAGAAAAATTCGTGGTGACGGAAATAAAAACCGGAAGAAAAAGCGCACTGTACGGAGGAAGAAGAAGAAGGGGCTGCCAATTCGTGGTGTTAAACGTAAAAGGACTTAAAAAAGTTCTAAACGCATTTAACTTATGGTTGACCACTTTTTTTAACTGATATAAGCTAAGGTTGCTGCACTCAGGGCTCATAGACGGATTACTACTTGCTGAGAGAGGGATCACTATTTCTGTCCCGTCATGGCACATTTCACCCACCTGTTAAGCACTATTAGCTCTCCGAGTGCTTCTATAGAATTCTATAGAATTTAGGACACTACTTCTTTGACCCTAGCTGTGTGCACATGTACGTTAAACTGCGCCTTTAGATGGGTCAGATTGCGAAAACGACTGCGTCGTATATCCGGAAACGAACTTCTTACACACCATATTCAGTCAGTGTGACGTATATTTAAACCAAACAAATATATCGTCGGGGTCTGGATATTACCACCTATGCTCCTATCTGGAAAATGTACTCAACTTTTCAAAAGAAGCGAAGGACACCATTTTAACTGCCGAAGGTTATTATCATCCTAAAGATGAAAGGTATATAAAGAGTAAATTTAAAAAATCTAAAAAGAAGATTTATGATTATTATGGACGGTTGCACACAGATTTCACGTTCTAGGAGAAGTTGCTTGTGAATGGGATCGATATGAAATTAAAACTCACCCGGACGAGCCCTGAGATTTGTTTAAATCTTGGTGCTGACCAAGAAGAGAATGCCTGTGGTGATTCATGTTATGGAGACATATCTCCGTGTACGGCGTGTAAAATTAAGTTCTGCTAAGCAGATGGAAAGTGAGAAAACTTTACTACGTGCCACAGTGAAATACCCAATTAATAGAGTCCAAATGAATGTGTTTACAGTCCCTTCAGGTTTAACATCAAAGCAAATAGAAAATGTTGCTCTGGGGAATCTGCCTAAAAGGATATTAATTGGAATGCAGGAACACGATTCTGTGAATAGAGAATATAAAAAACCTGTATTTAAATTCGAAAATATCGGCCTTAAAAATGTATCTCTGTATGTCAATGGGTTGGCTTTAGGCGGGGGATCACTGGAAACGAGCTATTTTACAGATGACGAGGTTTCACTTTGCACGAGAGCATATAACAACCTAGTGCATAGCGTCGGTGCCTGTGACGATTTAAGAACCGGTATAACCCAGAATGAATTCGTCGAGAGAGTCAACCTGTACTCTTTTGATCTCTCCCCCCGACTTCAGCAGGAATATAAACACACACTTAAGCCCCCAGAAGAGCGGAAAATATCACTTAGACTTGAATTCGCCACTCCGATTGTCGATCGTATTAGCATAGTAGTTTATCTTGAGTCTCAAGCCCTTATCGAGGTTGACCGCTTTAGGGGAGTCATGACGAACTTTTAAAAATGGACACGGTTACACTCCAGAGGGTGATGAAGAATGATCGCTTCACGCGTGCCAAATTTATCGGAGTGTTTGTGAAGAATGGAAAGGTGAAACTTCCAATCACGAAAGACTGCGGCGCACTTATCATTAATAAGACGTGAGCAGTGGGAAAGGGCTCCATTGGATAACCGTTTATTTTAAAAATAGGGAACGAATGCATTACTTTAATTCACTTGGTGAACCCCCGTGGAATGATGATATTATTGTAAAGTTTCTCGAACTGCAAATTCCACAAATAGTTTGGAATCCCTATTGTTTCAAGAGTTTGTACAGCAAAGTATATGGACAGTACTGCTTGTGTTTCCTCATGCCTATGACTCTTTGAGAGAATTTACGGATTTTCTATAATTATTCGGCACGTGTGACTCAAAAGCTAATGATAAGTTGGTGTGTGTGTGTACAGATAAAAAAGTGATTCCCTTTTGTAGTCACTCGATGTTGTGTGAAATTTAAAATGTTATGTATATATATATATATATATATATATATATATATATATATATATATATATAAAACGCTTCTATTTTTCCCAGGATAAAATTGGAATGTAACTGAATTGTTACGACAAAGATCTTCAGCTATTAATTATTTTAATTTTTTCCAAATATGCACCGTGCGTTGTATAACTTTTAGCCTTATAATGTGTACATTTATAAAATGCACCAAGTAATATTAATTTGTGTATCGCTTAAGGGCGAGTATTATGTTCTGTAATTATTTTAAAATGTAATGTAATAAACAGCATAACATATCCGACGTTCAGTCTTATCCTTTTCTGTCAATATAGAAAAACTTACATTATTTCTGAAATTAATTCGCATTCGCGTTGTGATTCTTTATAGGACTGACAACTGTGTTGTAAAACTTCTGATTCTTCACCCTCTTCCATATCATTGGTGCTAAGTTGGATTTCCTCCACTCCGTTCCGGAACGCTTCTGCAAAACTTTCCATCTCATCTCCAACGCTTTAAAAAAAGGATAAATTTATTTCCTTCAAATCAAATTTTATGTAAATTATAACTACGCTTCTGTTCGATTCAATCACGATTCACAGGAAAATAAACTACACACTGGAATGTCGCCAGCCTGTAGTTTTAACATGTTACTAAAAATTATACTGATACACTTTCTCGAATACTATAGAATTCTTTTTAAAATTCATCTTCCTCAGAATAAATAATTATTTCTGTAATTTAGCTGACATTTGTATAAAATGAAGTGATGTCACATAATGTCACTGACAATGGTGTATATATATATATATATATGTTTAAAAAGGCTAATTAATTTCGACCGGTCACAACCAAGACCTTTTCAAAGCCATAAACTAGTTAAAATTTCTAAAAAAGTTATAAAACTTCCGTTCCGCGGGAGAACTGAAGTTAAAATGACTGTGTTAAGGCATAATCACGGACAGAGAGATGGTTGCTGTTGTACATCTGGCAGTTGGCAAAGGCAAAATATTGCACAGATTTCAAACATTCAAGATGAGAAATCTTTAAGTAAAAACCAATCCTGTACATCTGGCAGACGGTCACGACCGGAAATTGCCCTAAAATATTTTAAAATATTGAAAATAAAGCTATCCATAATGTAGGACAGCTTAATATTTGAAATGGCGTTTTCTCCTAAAATATAAAATGCCTCGTATATTTGTCGCCGTTCCCGGTCCCTGACTTTCATGATAGGTTTAGAATCCTGGAAATTAAAAATATAATTATGATGTTCCCTATGCTGAACCAAGCTACTATAAGTATTACCCGATCTCAGGTCACGTTTGTGGGAATTAATCCTTCTCTGAAAATCAATTGTCTCTCCGATGTATTTTTGACGGCAGCCTCAACATGGGATTTCATAAACTACGCCAGAATTGTTGGAGGCTTTTGTAATAGGATGACGGATGAACGAAAACAATTTATTTGGCACAGCGGAGAACAACTTAATCTGCTGTGACAAGAGTGAGGAAAGCCCTTTGTTAACCTCAACGGCTTTAAGGAATGAAACGTCTTTATCCTGGTTCCTACTTTTGGGAGAAAAGGAAGATCTCCTAGCGGCGAAATAAGCTTTATCAATGAACAATTTGGAATAACCCAAACCTATAAATATATTTTTAATATGTAAAACTTCATCGTAAAGATAAATGGGATCACAAATCCTGAAAGCTCTCAAAAAGAAACCCGAAATAACGCCTTTTTTAGTACAGAGAGAATGATTGGAAAAAACATGAATGTAGTTGTCTGAATGCGTAAGTTTTCTAAATACTTTGAAAGAAGGTCTTTGGTTGGAATCTCTTAAATTAAGAACATCCAAAAACGAGAGAGATCCACTAATCTCAACTTCATACGTAAACTGTATTGAAGGTAAAAAACTGTTAAGAAATCCCACCAGCTCATCCAAGTCCACATGAGATTCCAAAATAGCATACGTGTCTTCAACGTAACGGATCCAATTGACCCCCGGCACCAAAGATTCTGGCAAAAAATTAACTTAAAAAAAATCCATAAAAATGTTAGCTAAAATTGGAGAGAGCGAAGAGCCCATCGGTAAACCTGTCTTTTGTCTAAAAAATGACCCGTTAAAAGAAAAATAGTTGTTTCGAGCAAATTCTAACAAGCTCCAAAATAATTCCATAATCAAACAGAATGGTCTCAGAATGATCATGAAGCCACTCTTCTAGGAACTGCAAGGTTAGATCCAAAGGGACTCTCTTAAACAAAGACACCACGTCAAAACTCACCAATTTTTTTCCTGATAAGTCTGTAGCCTGAAGTTTGTCAACAAACTCTGCAGAATTTTTAAGATGTGCTCCAGAGATTTGGCTTACTAATGGCGAAAGGAGGCTCGAAAGCCGTTTATTCCAAAATCAGCAATGATCCACTAAAAACTTCCAAGTTATTTTAATAAGGAGTTGGGGAGAATCCTTAAGGATTCTCCCGAACTTTTTCAAAGATTTTATTCTTATTTGCCCCATCTTCCTTATATATATGGTCTTCCAAAGGTGCATAAACCCTCAGTACCTTTGCGCCCTATTATTTCTAATGTGGGAAGTTCTACTGAACATCTGTCAAAATGGCTATCGAGCCTCCTTTCGCCATTAGTAGGCCAAATCTCTGGAGCACATCTAAAAAATTCTGCAGTGTTTGTTGACAAACTTCGAGCTACAGACTTATCAGGAAAAAAATTGGTGAGTTTTGACGTGGTGTCTTTGTTTAACAGAGTCCCTTTGGATCTAACCTTGCAGTTCCTAGAAGAGAGGCTTCATGATCATTCTGAGACCATTCTGTTTGATTATGGAATTATTTTGGAGCTTGTTAGACTTTGCTCGAAACATAACTATTTTTCTTTTAACGGGTCATTTTTTAGACAAAAGACAGGTTTACCGATGGGCTCTTCGCTCTCTCCAATTTTAGCTAACATTTTTATAGAATTTTTTGTTAATTTTTTGCCAGAATCTTTGGTGCCCGGGGTAAATGGTTCCGTTATGTTGATGACACGTGTGTTATTTTGGAATCTCATGTGGATTTGGATGAGCTGGTGGAATTTCTTAACAGTTTTTACCTTCAATACAGTTTACGTATGAAGTTGAGATTAGTGGATCTCTCTCGTTTTTGGATGTTCTTAATTTAAGAGAGCCCAACCAAAGACCTTCTCTCAACGTATTAAGAAAGCCTACGCATTCAGACAGCTACAGTCATGCTTTTTCCAATCATTCTCTCTGTACTAAAAAAGGCGTTATTTCGGGTTTCTTTTTGAGAGCTTTCAGGATTTGTAATCCCATTTATCTTGACGATGAAGTTTACATATTAAAAATATATTTATAGGTTTGGGTTATTCCAAATTGTTTACTGATAAAGCTTATTTCGCCGCTAGGAGATCTTCCTTTTCTCCCAAAAGTAGGAACCAGGATAAAGACGTTTCATTCCTTAAGTGCCGGTTGAGGTTAACAAAGGGCTTTCCTCACTCTTGCCACAGCGATTAAGTTGTACTCCGCTGTGCCAAATAAATTGTTTTCGTTCATCCGTCATCCTATTACAAAAGCCTCCAACAATTCTGGCGTAGTTTATGAAATCCCATGTTGAGGCTGCCGTCAAAAATACATCGGCGAGACAATTGATTTTCAGAGAAGGATTAATTCCACAAACGTGACCTGAGATCGGGTAATACTTGTAGTAGCTTGGTTCAGCATAGGGAACATCATAATTATATTTTTAACTTCCAGGATTCTAAACCTATGATGAAAGTCAGGGACCGGGAACGGCGACAAATATACGAGGCATTTTATATTTTAGGAGAAAACGCCATTTCAAATATTAAGCTGTCCTACATTATGGATAGCTTTTTTTCAGTATTTTAAAATATTTTAGGGCAATTTCCGGTCGTGACCGTCTGCCAGATGTACAGGATTGGTTTTTACTTAAAGATTTCTCATCTTGAATGTTTGAAATCTGTGCAATATTTTGCCTTTGCCAACTGCCAGATGTACGACAGCCACTATCTCTCTGTCCATGATTTTGCTTTACCACAGTCATTTTAACTTCAGCTCTTACGCGGAACGGAAGTTTTATAATTTTTTTAGACATTTTAACTAGTTTATGGCTTTAAAAAGGTCTTGGTTGTGACCAGCTGAAATTAATTAGCCTCTTTAAACATTGTTTTATAATTTTTTCCCTGCGGGTTTGGGTGACTCGATTAGATTAATTTGATGGAAATAAAAATCAAGTTCTTATGAAGGAAAGGCGGTATGAGTGTGTTATATATATATATATATATATATATATATAATATATATATATATAGGGTGTTTCAGGAGGAAAGGTCAATACTTTGGGAGGTGATAGTATCGGTCATTGTGAGAAAAAGAAGTTCATATGAACATGTGTCTAATTCTGAATGGTTACGGAGATAGAGCTGTTTGAATCTGATGCGCGCGCAGCTCTTCCTCCCCCTTCCCTCCCCTATAACCTTGAACCATGTAAGCTGTAATATAAGCATGTAACATAAGCCAATCGACAGCTGACTGTTGTGAGTGACATTGTTTGGTGTTTGAAGCAGTGTTAAGAATGCCACACACCTTCACACATGCCGAATATGCAGATATGGTGTATGTCTACGGTTTTTGCGATGGAAGTGCAACGGCTGCTGTTGCAGAATACCGTCGACGGTTTCCGAACCGCAGAATTCCGGATCGAAGAGTGTTTACCAGGGTTTTCAACACATTGCGTGAGATTGGTACACTTCCCAGCGCTCATGTTTCATTTGAACGTGAAGGTCAACAAGATGTGGATGAAGTGGAAAACATTCTTCAGTTGGTAGGGCGTAGTCCTACTATTAGCTCACGAAGAATTTCTACACGTCTCGGTGTACACACACAAGAGTATGGCGAACATTACGTGAGGAAGGGTTGCATCCATATCATGTACAGCGTGTACAACACCTTCAACCAGGAGACGCTGCCAAGCGACTGGAATTTTGTCATTGGGTAAATGCTAAATGCCGAGTGCTTCGATTAATACTGTTCACCGATGAAGCTACTTTCACCCGTGACGGTATCAACAACACTCGTAACTCTCATCGGTGGTCAGACGAAAATCCAAATGCCACTGTGGAAACAAATTTTCAACATCGCTTCTCTGCCAATGTGTGGTGTGGTATCATCGATGATCAGCTGATTGGCCCTGTTACTTTAGAGAATCGTCTTACAGGACAAAGTTACCTAGAATTTCTGCAAAATGAATTGCCAGGACTATTGGAGGATGTTCCTTTGACTACACGCGCTGGTATGTACTTTCAGCATGACGGAGCTCCTCCACATTCTACCCGTCTGGTGATGCAATACCTAAATCAAACTTTCCCTGGTCGATGGATCGGCCGCGGTGGTCCTATTCAATGGCCACCAAGGTCTCCAGACCTCTCTCCGTTAGATTATTGTTTGTGGGGGTGGATGAAAAGTCAAGTTTACAAAAGAAAGGTGGATACACGAGACGAATTGCTCGCGCGCATTTTGGATGCTGCTGCCCGCATAAAGGAACGTCAAGATCAACTCAGACGAACAGCCGAACAACACGCGATCATCGCACACGAGTTGCAAAGTGCATTGAGGTTCACGGTGGGATTTTCGAAAACGTATTGTAAACTGTAACAAATTTGTCATTTCTGTATTTGATACCATTCAAAATGCCAATGTTTAAACATTAATGTTAGAAACAGTAATCGGTTTCTCTTTCTTGATTACTATTAACAATGATTTTGTATTTGTAGATTTAAACAGCTCTATCTCCGTAACCATTCAGAATTAGACACATGTTCATATGAACTTTTTTTCTCACAATGACTGATAATATCACCTCCCGAAGCATTGACCTTTCCTCCTGAAACACCCTGTATATAATGCATTGTACATAGAGTTCAAACTAAAACAGAATTTGTAATTTAAGTGTGTTGACAAAAATCGCGGAATTGGATTGTGAACATATAATTTTTCACTTACAATTCGTGTGTAGACCAACATGGTGCATTCCTAGCGTCCAACGCCCCCGATGTGTGGTTCCACAAACGCTGTCAAATTCTTGGGACGTAAAAAGCGTGCGATTATCTACAGCAGGCAATAACAGAATTCCCGAAGTTGCTCTGGAGAACGTTAAAAATCACTTCCCAGTTTCCATGCGTGTATATACAGTATATATATATATATATATATATATATATATATATATATATATGGGATGAATTTCACAATTAAACACGTGAAATGAATGAATGCTGCAAACCACAAGGAAAAGTAAAACGATTCCAAGGTCTTTCGTGTATTCAGAGTTACACCTCGTCAGGGAATGAAGAGAGAAGGCAAGATGCCCATAAATATATACAACGTAGCGGAAACCAAAGCAATTAGCACATACTTAACAAGAATTAATGAGAGGCAAATGAAATTTTAACAAGATATTGTCAATTTTATACATTCCCGCACTATTATTGAAATTGTTTTTAAAATGAATTCTTCTGACCATCATCCCTTGATTGAATCCTCTATTTTCTCTGCTATGTTTCTTAGAGCATTGAGAGTTGTCAGTCCTGAATTTTTAGATTCCGAGTTATCCAATATCATGAATATTGGTACTAAATTATGTTATCCTATTTCATTTTTAGATAACTGTCTTAGGAAAGCCAAGAATAGGTACTATAATAATGTATCTGTAAAGGAATTTAAGCGTAAAAATATCCTTAGCCTACCTTACCATGTTAGTTTTCAATATCTTCCGACTTTACTTAAAGCAATTGGCATCAATGTAGTCTTTAAGTATAATAATACTGTTAAATCACGCCTAATAATGAATAGCCCGGAAAATGTTGTGGTTGTGTGTATTCAATTGGATGTACACAATGTAACTCAGTATATACAGGCCAAACGGGTAAAACGTTAAATATTAGGGTAAAACAGCATAAATATGCGTGTAGAACAGCAAATAATTCCAATGTTTTGTTTAACCATATGTATAGATGTAATCATAGCATCAAGTGGGATAGTTCTAAAGCGCTTGTTGAAAGCAGAGATATAATAGAAAGAAATATTCTAGAATGTGCATTTATTCATTTTAAAAACAATTTCAATAATAGTGCAGGAATGTATAAAATTGACAATATCTTGTTAAAATTCCTTTTGCCTCTCATTAACTCTTGTTAAGTATGTGCTAATTGCTTTGGTTTCCGCTACGTTGTATATATTTATGGGCATCTTGCCTTCTCTCTTCATTCCCTGACGAGGTGTAGCTCTGAATACACGAAAGGCCTTGGAATCGTTTTTCTTTTTCCTTGTGGGTTTGCAGCATATATATATATATATTCCTGTAAATTATTGCGTGAATCGATACTTACATTATGTCCACATCTTCAAAAACGGATAGTGTGACATAGCGATTTAATTCGGCTTTAACGGAACCTGCCCCTCTGCCGAAATACAAAAAAAGCACATTTCAATATATAAAAAAACGTCACTTGCGAATAAATTTAACTCGGAAATTTTTTTTTAGAATATGAGAGAACCACCGCTTACGATCCTGTTTCGTCACAGTTGTTAGCACTCATAGTGGATTGTAATCAAGTGAAGCGCACACTGGGAAAAAATGACTGCTGAATGAGGCTCAGGGATGGAGATGGTTCTTTTATATGCGTGGAAAAACACCCCCTTTCCAGTGAATGCCGAGTAAGAAGGATTCACCCCCAGACCTGTCCACATTCATAACGCGTTGCTCTCATTGGTGTACTGTGTGGTGGGCGTGGCTACAGGAAGTATCCAACCACTTGCTTCAAGTTTACGGAAAATAAAGCGTTCTGACTGGTGTTATGTTCGCTGTTCGGAGATACAATAATTTGTACGTTATAGATACACAGTATCTTCATATATGTATAAAAGAAAAGGAGAGAGAGGAGAGATATGCAGCAAAAATTGAATATTAATTCCACCCAGATTTTTTTCATTTGAATAATTTATATAAAGCATGGGTATCCAACCTTTTTTATAATCAATTTAGACATTTATAAAACGATGGTTAATAAATATGTTTCGTTTTCAATAATATATATAAATGTATAGAAAAATAAATAAATGAACCTAGAATACATTGCAAGTTACGCAATAGCAACTGACCAAACAATTCACTCACCCATATGGGTATTTGTTTTTAGAGTTTGGAGCAACTTATCACATCGAATAGTCTTGCCGCCAGCCAGGCACCATAGGTTTCTGTTATTCTCTCATATGGTTTAAGTATTTAAAAAAAATTATAAACTCAAATTGTATATCCACTTTTTTAAAATTCAAATTGGCCACCAGAGCCTTGAAATTTTAATGAAAAATTTTGTTGTTGTTGTTTACATTGTGGAAGGAAAAATAATTCAGTTACCCTAAAAATAAAAAAAATATTTTGAATAATTCAGAGGATGATAGATTCTTTAATGCGTGGTAAATGATTTTCATTAAAAAATAAATAGTTAGTCCTAAAACAAATCTAGTTTTATTTAAAAATAAAATTATATATTTTGTAAGTTATGATATTTGTGTATATTAAGGCAGAATTGTTTGAATAATTCGGCGGATGCTAAATTCTTTAATGCGTGGTAAAATTATTTTTCATAAAATAAATAAGTTAGCCCTAAAAACTAAAATCGTTTTATTATAAAATTAAATGACTATTTTTTTTATAATATAATTTAAAGATATTAAGGCAGAATTTGTTTGGAATAATTCGGAGGATGAGAGATTCTTTAATGCGTGGTAAGATGATTTTTTATGAAAATAAATAAGTTGGCCCTAAAACTAAAATCTAGTTTTATTTAAAAATTAAATTAATATTTTTTATAACTTATGATATTTGTATATATTAATGCCAAATTTTGGTGAATAATTTGGGGGTGATCGATTCTTTAATGCATGGTAAAATGATTTTTTATAAAAAACAAATAAGTTATCCCTAAAACTAAAATCTAGTTTTATTATAAAATTAAATGAATATTTTTTATAATATAATTTAGAGATATATTTGTATAATAAGGCCAAAATTTGTTTTGTTTTAAATTTTGTTTACCATGTTTCAGTTTTGTTTGAAAGAGCGGCTAGCACACCAATACATTACCTCGGGCTACATCGTGGCCAATGACATAACACCGCTTCTCGGAGATCAGCGAAGTTAAACGATATTGGTCTGGGTAGTAGTTGGATGGGAGAATGTCCTCCGCCTAGATTATGTAGGGACCCGTGGTTCGGATCGCATGTAAAGCTGTAGGTTCCCTTCGTCATATGACCTTAGATGTTGCGAAGGAGGTTAAACAACCCCAATTAAAAAAAGAATTGGCCTCATAAACGTATTTTAATACTCTATGAGAAGACTAATAGCATGCCTATTGTCTGTTGTCAGTTTTTGAGACCTTACTTGTCTATTAGGTGATGATAAGTTACGTATTGCACTCATAAACAAATTTATGAGAAGACTAATAGCTTGCCTATTGTCTGTTGTCATTTTTTGAGACCATATTGGTCTATCAGGTGTTTGGTAAGTAAAAACTGGGTGGTAAGTAAAAGCGAAGGTAAGTCGCCGATATAATACTGTGTTACTGCTGAGAGGTCTTAAGTCTATATTTAGACGATTAGTGTATCCCCCATCTCGGCCTTGTGCTGCTGATGGGTGGGGCTCCTAATGTCTATACTTACACCAATACTGTATCACTGCTGGGGTCTTAAAGTCTATACTTGGTCGATTGGTGTAGCCCCATCTCGGCTCGTGCTGTTGATGGGTGGGGCTCCTAAAAGTCTTTATTTATACTGTGTTACTGCTGGGAGGTCTTAAGGTCTAGACGAGTAAGGTTAATTTCCGCTGTGTGTGGTTATTACGGGTAAGTGTGTGTATATGTATCTAAGCCATACACAATTGCTATGCCGACTGGCGGGGTTCTGAAGCCAACCAGGGACTTCAGGAAGGCCATAGTTTACTTTAAGAATTGATGTGAGAGGAGGTTTCCGCTCCAGTTAGCCCATATATGTATACGAGTCTCTAAACTAAGGCGACTGGCTGTTTACCCTCTAAAGAAACTGCCTGACAGCCGATTACGCCATACGATTGGCTGTGTCATGGCTGTCTTCTAAGTCAAATGGCTGTGATCCTAAAGCCGACCAGGATGGCTAGTGAAGAGTTCATCATGTTCCGACACATGCCAGCAAGAACACTCTCTCTCTCTCTCTCTTCTCTCTCTCTCTCTCTCTCTCTCTCTCTCTTTCCTTCTTGTGTTTTATTACCTTGTTCAGTTAGGTTACCCATTCCCTCCTTCATGCATAACCCCCCTCTCTCCCCTTGTTGCATACCCCCTCCCCCTTGTTGAATGCAATGTTGCAACTATTGATCATGTGCATGGAATTGATTTGCAATCATTCTACTAAAGTCTAAAGTCTTATTGAACAAAGTCTGCATGGATTCATAGAAATAAATTAAAAATTTGTCCTAGTTTTTCCATGATCTCATCGGTATTTATGATTGAACAGAGCGGTACATACTGTATAACCTATTTAGATTTTCGAAGGGCGTTTCACAAAGTTCTGTATAAACGATTGTTGGAAAAAATTAAAACTTACGGAATAAGAGGTTAAGTTCTCAGCCAGACTGATAATTGATTAACTGGTAGAAAACAGAGGGTAGTAATTAACGGGGAAGAATCAGGGTGGGCTAATGACTAGCGGTGTTCATCATGGGTCAGCTTTGGGACTATTTACTTTTCATAATATATTAATTCCCCGTTATCCGCGGATCCGCTTAATCACGCTTAATTAATTAAGGAACAATCCCACTATCCACTGCCTAAAATCCGTTAACCAAACGCGACCGCAAAATTCAAATGTTACCGCGAACACAAAACGTGACTGAGCAACCCAGAATTCATGAAAGTTCAGAATATCCTATAACACTCTCCGACCTTTAACCAGCGAATTCCCTCTCAACTCAGGAATTTAATTTAATACATTACCTATTTAAGTTGATGCATTAATTTTATTTGTCCATTTATCATTCTAATCAGTCCACTGTATTATTAAATCTATTTATCCATTTATGTTTCTATTGTTCCTGCAATACATATTACCAAGTCAAACTTTCGATAGCTATAATTTTTCGTCGTTGCTACCGCTGTCCGTGACCATGGAACGTAACCCTATTTATAACATGGGGCCATTTGGGAAATAATGAATAATGATCCGTTATCCGCCATTTTGCGTTCCGCGGTATTTTCGAAGAACGTAGCCCACGTGGATAACGGGACCTACCTGTATACGTTAACGATCTTGATGTCAATTTAGTGAGTGAAATTTCTAAATCTGCCGACTAAAATTACGGGTAAATCGATTAGTTTACGAGAGAAGAGAGAGAGAGAGAGAGAGAGAGAGAGAGAGAGAGAGAGTTACAGGAGTTACAAGGAAAAGAAGTACCTCAAAAGGCCTTGCGGCCCATACCGAGGAGGTACCAATGGCAACGGGTGCCACGGAAAATTTAGTACACACTCAAATAGTGTGCAATATTTGGTCTAACCTTTTCTTGAACTGATCCACAGAGGAACTGTTCACAACTTCCGAAGGTAACCTGTTCCATGTGTCACAGATCTTATACGTAAAGTAATTCCCACACACACTAGTCCTAAACCGTTTCAAATCCAACTTCCAACCATTGTTGTGAGTTGGGTTATCATTTAAACTAAACATACTTCTAAAATCGACATCGTTCAACCCGCGTAAGAGCTTGAAAACCTCGATCAGTTGATCGCGTAGCCTCCGAGTTTCAAGCGAAAACAAGTTCAGGGCGCGTAACCGTCGATTGTAGCCCATATGCCTAACGGAAGGGATTAACTTTGTGGCCCTCGCCTGCACTCGCTCCAGCCTCTCAATATCTTTCCTGAGGGTGGGCGACCAGAACTGCACAGCATACTCAGGCAGGTGCGGCCGAACAAGGGAATTGTACAGTGAGAGCACAATCTCCTTGTTCCGAAACTGAAATTGCCTCCTGATATAACCCAATAGTTTCTGGGCTTTCTTTTCCACCTCTTTTCCACCTCTTTTCCACCTCTGGGGAGAAGATAACAGCACAATCCCAATAATTTAGTAGTGAGTGGTCAAATAAGTGGCAAATGAAATTTAACAAAGATAAGTGTAAAGTCATGCATAAAATATCAGAACAGTAAATTTAACTACGCTATGGTAAGTAGCAGAAGGAGGAGATAGTGTAGGAGAAGATTGTAGACACCAATCAATCAGGTAAGAGGGAGGAGGACTTCATACAGAAGATAAGAAGTGCTGGAACTCCCTTTTCTCCTGTCACTGTCCTCCTTAGCAATGTTCCCTGTAAGGTGTGCGCGTGTGCGCGCGCACACGCGTTGTGAAACCCGCGCACACAGCAAAATAAAATGCGCACAGGCTCAAGCGTATCATGAGTCACGACAGTAAATGAAGTAATTTAAAAAATTTCAGTTTAATGAATTCTATAAAGAACAAATTAAGAAACCGCTTGAAAGAAAATCATTTGGACATGCTCATGCGAATTAAAAGTTACCTGAATGATGACGGATGTATTAATCTTCATAGAGTTTATTTGGCATGGGCAAATGCTAAAGATCATAGGGAGAAATCATAATCATACTTAAATGAAAGGCATTTTCATTTAATGTTATTTTGATTATATTTTACTTTACTGAATTTTATTATTTTTTATTTTATTCCTATTAATCTTGATAGTCTATTTTAAATTGCTAAATGCTAAAAATTGTTTTGAGAAATGATAACTAAAATAGTCATTTTCAATTAATGTTATTTTTATTTTATTTCTTTATTTTGTTGAATTTTATTTTACTATTTTTTATTTTCTTCATATTTTTAGAATGGATAAAATGTTTTCTTTTTTAAGAATATATAATATCGTAAACAGTTTTTTAATATCCATTTAATAGTACCGTAATGATCAAGTTATGACCTTATGAAAATAATATTTATTAAGTATTTAATATTTATATATATTTCATTTTGAAGATAATAGCGCTCAGAAAAGTTTGCACAATTTTTCACCATCAATCTAAATGTATGCACAACGAAAATTTCTTGCGCACACGGACTAAAAAAATTAGAGGGAACATTGCTCCTTAGCTGATCTTTTTCCGTGTTTCATCTACCCTGTGAGCAGCCCGGTATGCTCTCACACACACTTCTCTCCCCTATTCCTCACTCCATATACATTGCATTTTACACACTACATAATATTTTCAAAATTAAAAAAAAAGGCATCAATTTCAAGAGCCTCGGAGTCCTCTGTGGAGGGGACCATAAATGTCCCCACTTCTAGTTCCCCCGCTGATAATACCGGGAACGCAGACCCGGGTAGTGGGTCTGGATCTGCTACCGCCCATTCCAGTGGTTCTGGGACTCTGCCTGATTCACTTTTCATAATTCTCTGCAACATTCGTGGCCCTTTCTCAAATTTTTAATCTGTTGAACACCATCTCTCCTCTGAATTACATCTCTTCCTCACTGAAACTCAGGTGTTATGGACGACTAACAGCAACCCTTTTCTGTACCTTTTACTTTCTCTATATTCAATTTTACTCCAAAGGTGGATGTTGCCTATGTATACGTAATGACTGAACTGGTTTTCATATTCCCGAATTCGAATCCTCCGAATTCTATAGCCTCTGGCTACGGATTGCATGTCAATCTCAAACTAAATACATCTGCGCTGTTTACCTTTCTCCTAATTCTACTGACTATCCAAAATTCTTTGACTACTCACTTCCAAAGTGGAGTACATTCTATTCCGATCACCTTTGCTGAAATCTCCATTTTAAGGGATTTCATTGTTCACCACCACCTTTGGCTTTCCTCCCATTTCACTAAACAAACAAACAAACAAACACTTTATTTCAGACTCAACAGGTACAAACTTTATGCATGAGGTCCATAGAAGATTAATAGATAATTGTCTGGAGCACTGACTAAGTAGGCCAGTGAATCAGTGTGCATAATGAACAATTTAGGGTGGATATTTTACATTTTTTCGATTTCCATATTCTAATAGAGACAAAAACTTGCGCATGCATGAGACAATAGCCTCTGCAAATCTTAGCTTAATAGGTAATCATCTTCTGCCCCCGGCAGAGCGATGAAAATCATATTTTATTAGTCAAAAACGTATTTTTAAACCCTAGCCTAGGGTCATAAAATTTTGCGTGTGTGTTATTTCATGCCTAAGCAACGATATAAATGCTATGGGAAATATATAAATGCATTATTTAAGACAAAGAGCCGATCTGAAAATATGTATATTATACATATTTTCAGATCGGCTCTTTGTCTTAAATAATGCATTTATATATTTCCCATAGCATTTATATCGTTGCGTAGGCATGAAATAACACACACGCAAAATTTTATGACTCTAGGCTAGGGTTTAAAAATACGTTTTTGACTACTAAAATATGATTTTCATCGCTCTGCCGGGGCAGAAGATGATTACCTATTAAGCTAAGATTTTACAGAGGCTATTTTCCCATGCATGCGCAAGTTTTTGTCTCTATTAGAATATGGAATCGAAAAAAATGTAAAATCGATCCACCCTAAATTGAACATACAATTGCCTACGCCAATGCTTTCAGATTTGAGATTTATAAAATATATCCGAGACCAGTCCACTAACCATGGCTTCTATTATCTTATTGACTGACTCACCAAGCCTAGTGATAAATCTAAATACAAAATTGCGAATGACACTGGCACAGTTAGGCACCTTATTGACTACAAACAGCATACTGACACCAGAAGGAGCACCATTTATAAATCTTGGAGTTCTTAATAAACTCCTAAAAATATTATTATATGCAACATATAATTTTCTCAATTATACATCCTGTAGTTCCACCACAAATGAGCTGTATACATTGGAATGCAAAAAGTTTTGAACAAAATCAACTTAACATCTAATGTATACATATGAAATTTTCTAACCAAAGTATTTCCCTGAGCATATACTGTAATTGTCTACATTGCCTTAGAATATCACAGTCATCTGAAAGACTATCAGTTAGTATGTGGCCAAGATACTTAGGCTGGGTTATTTCTGACAGTACCATACCATTTAATTGAAATTTAGGAATTTTATATAGGCCTTGGTCCTCATAATCATAACATGACTTTTAGCAGGATTATATTTTATATCGCTATCCTTCCCATACCTTTCACACACCTTCAAAAGTGTGCTGAGCTCTTTACAGATGAGAAATAAGGACTAGATTATCTGTATACATCAGATGATTAACAATCATTGTACCAATATACAGTAGCAGCCTATTTTACAGGTGTTCAGCACAACATATAAACATTGAATAAGTATGGGGATAATATCCCTCCCTGCCTGACACCATTGGTCACAGAGAATGCCTCTGAATTAACCCCACCCCTTTCTTACAATCATTGTTTGGGGATTATACGGAATATTAATATACGGACCAAGTAACCAGGTACATTACGATTTACAAGTTTCATGAATAATTTGTTATGATTAACACGATCAAATGCCTTAGAGGCATCCAGGAAACACAAAAATACATTAGCATCTAGAGTTTGGTATTTACAGACCATTTCCTTCGAGGCATACACACACACATATCAGTACTGTGTTTTTTTTTAAAACCAAATTGGTTATCACTAGTATACAGGTAAGATTCATGTCTATTAATGAGTATATATTCAAACACCTTAGACATAATACTGGCCAAGGTTATTGGCCTATAGTTATCTTTGCTGTTGATTTTAGCCTTTTTAATCTTTTAGTACTGGCACCAAAACAACGAATAACACTGTATCCGGCAAAACACCATGTATCAGTAAATCTGTAAAACCAAAGCTAACAGAGGCACTAATCTGTCACTACTAAATTTCAGATGCTCAGTAGAAATACCATCAATACCACATGATTTGTTACAATCTAAACATTTATGGCCTGTTTAGTCTCAAATACACTAACTCTTATATCTGGACTATAGGTAGCATCACAATTAACATTATTGTTCTTATGTACAGAGTTGAATAACTCACTGTAGTGTTCCTTCCATAACACTGGGTAACAAAATTTGAATTTTTTTGTTTATTGTGATTTTTCTGTCGTTTCTTAATGATTTCGGGCGCTGATTCCAAAAATGATATTGGTTTTGCTCTATCATCAACCGTTTCAAAAATATAGGTTATCACACTTTTCATATGGCAAAGTATATAAAGAAGGCTAACATAAATATTTTCTGAAAATAAAAACACTATTGGAAATTAATGTTTATTGGGCCAAAATTGTTTGATAAACCCAAAATGGTGCAAAGGATATAATATATATCATGAGGAGAACCGATAAGAAAATAACAAGCCTCGTTATGCAGTGTGCGTTCCTTAAAAATGCACTGAAGAACGCGACTTCCTCGTATGAACATTCTTATCCTTTCTGATCAGCGACCATACGTAGTCTCCCATCATGGAAGCATCCCAATGGCCCTGGTGCCTTTTCTCCATCGTTTGAATATCTTGATGGAATCTTTCGCCATGTTCTTCACTCACATCGCCCAGGTTATCACGAAAAAGTCTAGATGTGAATACAGATAGTGTAATTTTAAAGACATACGGCACCCCATTTTACATAGCATTTAATCAAGTTTGACACTAACTCCTTATAGTTTGGTGCTTTATGGTTGCCTAAAATCCCACGAACCACATCACGGAAAGCACACCAAGCCTCTTTTTCAATCGGAGTCATTTTGGCTTCAAGGTTCTTTGAATTCAACAGCGCCTTGACTTGTGGTCCTACAAAGATGCCAGCCTTGACTTTGGCCTCAGAGAGTTTAGGGAACATGACCCGAATCTGTTGGAAAACTTCCCCTCCAAAATCTAACGCAGTTACAAACTGCTTAATTAGACCCAACTTAATATGGAGAGGTGGTAGCAGAACTATGTCAGGCCTCACAAGAGGTTCCCTGAGTATGTACTTTCCTGGTTGCGGTCCTTCACGTGGAGGCCACTGAACTGTTTTATAGTGCTCAGTTGAAGCCCTGCTATCCCACAGGCAAAGAAAACATGAATATTTAGTAAACCCTCCTTGTAAACCTAACAGGAAACCAATCATTTTGAAATCACCACACACGTCCCAGTTATATTGTTCATACCTGATTTGAGTGAGCAGTTGTTTGACATTTTCATAGTCCTCTTTCATTTGAACAGAATGTGCAACTGGTATAGATGGATATTTGTTCCCATTGTGGAGTAGAACAGCTTTTAAACTCCGAGTTGAACTGTCAATAAACAGGCGCCACTCTGAGGGTATATGTGTTAACCCAATAGCTGTGAATAGACCATTAACCTCGCTGCAATAACAGAGAGAGCCATTGACATCGTAGAACCTTGCAAACTCTTCATGCCGCTTTCGGTATACAGTGCTCTTGCAGTCTTCTCCAAGCAAATTCCACTCTTTGAGTCTGGAGGTCAGAAGCTCAGACCCTGATTTCGTCAGACCCAAATCCCTAATTAAGTCGTCCAATTCCCTCTGATTTGGAAAGTGAGGGTTGTACTGAAAGTTACTGTATATTCTTCATCATAACTGTCCTCACCAGCCGACATCTCAGATAAGCTAGCTGCATCCTCATTTTCAACCTGAAAAGCAAAGAAACAAAATATAGGCATATCTATATATGTAGAAGAGCATCAGCACTAAGAAAACTCGACACATAATGACCCACAGTCTGTAAATACAGAAGGTAAAGTAATGGACAGATACCTGTTCTGGTGGACGTGGTATTGGAAGACCTTCGCCATGTGGTACAGGAGCTATGGACGACGCTATGCTTGGATACTGAAGAGTCTGCCTTCCTTTAACTTTCCTGTACTTAGAAACATCTACCATGTAGTAGTAGCAATCGTCGTGGTGGCTCTTTGGTTCTCTCCATATTCTGGGTACCGCAAAGGGCATTTGCCTTGCGTACTCCCCGCAGCCACCCTTCAAGTGTGGAGCGGCAGCTTCCACAGATCACATGGGGTGCCCAAGGCTTATCTTGGTCACCCATAGGCATACCAAAATAGAGCCGATACGCGATCCAGAACTTGGTGCCTTTCACAATCTTGTGCGATACTTGCTTGGGGCCTATGTAATACCCACAAACGTAGCAGAATATATCCGGCGAGTGTTTACAAGCTCTAGTTGCCATTCTCTTTACCAAACTGTACTACATTAATCATAACCTGCCAATATAGAGAGAAGAGTTATTAAATCTGCAGCAGATTACAGATTCCAGAAAAAAGATGTATTCACATCACTGAAATAATGTTCGCAATAAAAAAGGATCGATAACGCTCAAATCGTCAGCACAGAGAAGCACAGAAACACAGTACTTCAGTGCTGGTAACCATCAGACAAACAACCTGCTTTCTTTGTGTGCTCACACTTACTGACTTCTCAGACTCTGCGCTCTTCTTTATATAGCACATTGGAAGTTTCGGGCAATTTCTAGAGCAAGAAACTGTCAACGAACATCCGGATTGTTCTCAACAATTCCTGATTATTCTGATATTGCTGCGCCCATAATAACATTATACTGGTAAAACATGAAAAATGGATTATCTCTAAAACCATTGATGATATACACAAACCAAGGCCAGATTTGGACTCAGCGCCCACAAATGTATATAAAAACAAAAAATTCTATATAAACAGAATCAGTGTTACACAGTGTAATTTGACTATATTCTCAGTCCCAGTTACATTTTCTTGGATTCTTATTGGCAAGCTTTCTAGCCAGAACACCCCTGCTTAATTCATCCTCATGATTTTTTATCCCTTAATGCATACTTGAACCTGGCATTAGCCCTCTGTTTTTATTGTAATACAGGGTCTTGCCTTGGCTTCCTTTGTTCCCACCACATTAAGAAAGCATCTCTGGATGCATTATGAAGTTCAGCCACATAATCGCTCCAGCCAGGTCTACATGTATAATTTTTTCTCCTGGAGGTATTTAAGTCTAGGCTAGCATTATTGAAAGAGGAAACAATTTGTTCATACATGTCTTTAAATTCCAAAATATGTTTGAATTTTACAGTTTACATCCTGACAAGCTAGAGCATCATTAGGGATAGATATATTACTTAGCAATACATCAGACTTATTACAATACTGTTGTCTGCCCTCATCATCAACTTTGGACCAGTCTAACTTCGCTTTACGTGTATCATTTACTTGTGATAGCATTGGAATACAATTAATGTCAAACTCAATTAATAGGGGCATGTGGTCAGAACTAGCATAGGAGTACAAACCTGTCATACTCAGAACTGCCTGATTTGCATCAGTGTACAAATACAATGATCCAACCATGAGGTGGTGTGCCAACTATCACTGACATCCTGTAAGTAAAGCTATCACCAGGAAGATGAAAGGGTCAAGTTATTATCTTCACAGAAGGCTTTTAAGTGGTTGATAAACAAAGAATTATCATTAAGCACATTAGCTTAATGATAATTAAACTAATACTACTGACCTGCCACAATTTAATGAGGTAATCTTCTTCATTATCAACTGCTTGAAAAGGCATATAGATACACAGAATTACAAATTTTTTATTATCTACACAAATTTCTATCCAGTTAGCCAGTTCAAACCAAGTTTTAATTCACTAATATATTTCCCATACCCCAACCTCCATAGAATAGCTACCACACCAGGTGGGTGGCCTGCAAGGAGACCACCTTGTTTATCTCTGGTGGCCTCCCCTATTCCATGAAAGTTACTGAACAAGCTATTCAGGTCCTTTAAGTCCTGTTTCCATAGCCATGTTTCCTGCAGACAGAGAATATCGGCATCCTCTAATAGCTTATCAATTATGATCCGCCTGGTTTGTTGTTATTGCCTAAGGTTAGGCCTCTACAGTTATAAGAGATTACCTTGATTGTTGCAATTAGGAAGATGCAGGAGTTCTTCCAGCCATCTCTACATGTTGAGTTCCACTTATACCAGGCACAGCAGTTACAGCACTAGACCCAGCTGGATTTTCCTCCACAGTACAACGCATGATGTCTCCATAATGACCCTCTCCAGCACTTGCGAGAGGGGCTGCAGGTGTTTTCCTTCCCTTCTTCTTATAGAGCCGCCGTACATATACCCGTTCCGGCTTATGATGGAACGATAAATGATGACTTCTGTATATAATAAATAAATTAATTAATTAAAAAAAAATCCTTTAAAAAATGCCTGATGTAGATGAGACATAGTTTAGTGTTTCATACCAGCTTTTAATTTTCCACTGTCCTCTAATACATAAGTGTATTACATAAGTGTACGCATGATGTGAATGAACTCTGAAGGTACTCTTTTCAGTATACTTTTTTCTACTTTACTATAAATCTCCTTTCACAACTACAGTATTTTCTATCAACAGTTGCTGGCGGAGGAGGGAAAGCTACTACTACTACAATCATACTTTCCTTCTATTCTGACATCGTTCACACGCATTACAATTTCTCTATTATCTAACTTCGAAACATCCATGTATTAAATTCACTTATAAAAAAGAAGTCAACACCCAACTATCATTCTTCGATGTTAAAATCTCAAAATTAAGCAATTACTTTGCTACTTCTAGATACGATCCAACGTATTTAATGACTAAATTAGCAGGGTAGAGGATTTTGTGGAAGTACTTGGCCAGAATCTTGTATCATATTTTAAGGTTCCATTTTTAACTTTTGAATGTAACGTTATTCTTATTTTTAGTTATGACTACAACTAAATATGAAAGTTAAGACTCTCGAAAGGTTTGGTGATTAAAGAATGTTAGTTCAAACGTTTGTCATTTTATTCATATGTATATTGTTATATATGGGGAATGTAATAAGGTTAATTAATTAATTAATTAACAATTAATGGATATAAATTAACCTAGAAACAAAAATTGTTCATGGAAATAGAACACACTTGAACGCGGGGAAAATGTCCGCTTCTCATTTTTGTTTGTGAAAAGGAATTTTGTTAATTTCTTAAGTAAATGCATTTAAAAAACAGCTGTATGTTAAATACCCGTGTAGTTTAACAATAAGACAATGAATTCAATTATTTAATTCTGTATAATTTCGAATAACAAATAGCATACGGGTTACCCCAAAAATTTAGGGGAAGAAAATAAATTGAAAATTGTAACTGAAGTCTCAAAACAGCCATTCGAGATGATTCGTAATTCCTTTGTGCCCCAAAACAGACGGAGGATGGTACGAATTACAAATGATTGTAACGTTTATAAAAGGGAAAATTCCATGAGGGTTCAGTCGTTAACCTATTAAGTGACTGCTTTCTAAAATGCTGATAATTTTTAAAACTATGGAAAAAATATAGGACGAAAGATAGCTAGGAAATTAATATAGGGGAATTTAATTTTGCGCCTGGAAGCGTATAAATACCACACGCCGAAAAAGGTGGAAATATTGTACTACTAACTGAATTAAGTTAACGCAGTCAAAAGAAATCAAATGTCGATTCAAGATAAAACTTGCATACTGCAGTCTAAGTGAAGTTTCATCGCGTTAACAATCTCCGTTTATTTCACACTTACGGATCAGATGGAGGTGTCAGAGGAACACATTAGGCATATATGCTTTATGAGTTTAGAAAAGAAAATAACGCGACTGCAGCCGCAAAAAATATTCAGGATATTTTTGGGGAGGAAGCTTTAAATGTAAGGAAATGTCAACGATGGTTCCAGAAGTTTATATCTAGTGATTATAGTTTAACTGATGAAGCGTTCTCGGCCCGACCTGTTGAGTTCAATGATGACCTTCTGATAGTTACACTTGAAGAAAATCCTGCTGTAACTGTTGGAGAACTTGCCCAGCGACTAAATTCGACCGGTTCCACAGTTCATCGCTGCCCGCAACGACTGGGAAAAGTGTCGAAACTTGGGAAGTGGGTTCCCCATACGTTGTCACCAGACAACTGTAGAGTTTGTGTGAACATTTGCTCTTCATTGCATTCTCGCACCTTCAAGCACCGTTTCTGAATCGACTCATTACTGGGGATGAAAAATGGGTGATTTATCACAATGTTAAGCGTCATCGGCTGTAGGTTACTGCTGGGGAATTTACTACACCACAGCCAGGAGAACATCTGCACCCCAGGAAGGTTTTGCTGTGCATTTGGTGGGATATTCAAGGAGTAGTTTATTTTGAACTGTTGCAGCCCAATCAAACCATTACAGCCGAAGTCTACTGTCAGTAACTTCAAAGATTGAGCGCTGCATTGCAAACAAAACGTCCTCCTTTGGCCAATCGCAAGGGTGTTGTGTTTCAACAGGACAACGCGCGTTCTCATACTGCTCGAGTTACCACTGCCAAAATTGAACAGCTTGGTTGGGAAAAAATTCCACATCCTCCGTATTCACCAGACATTGCACCATCAGATTACCACCTATTCAGAAGTCTTCAAAACTATCTTGATGGGAAAAAACTTGAAAGTTTCAAGGCTATCATATCAACATTGCCCTCTCCGAATTTTTTGCTTCTAAACCGAAGGAATTTTATCAATATAGAATTGAAATGCTCGTAGAGAAGTGGCAGAGAGTCAAAGAAAGTGAAGGAAAATATATAATTGATTAAAATTTGAAATGAGTAGCGATGGATCGAAGTTTAGCTAACAAGTCACTGAGAGATTTTTGTGAGGATAATCCACTTTTGATTACAAGTTGCAGTTTATGAACAGTGCAATCGATATTATGGACGCCAGTGAGAAACAAAGCTTTTACCATGTTTGCTCCTGAGTCGCGCATTACACAGTGGATGGATGAATGGGCAATATCCCACTTCTGAAGCATCTGCTCAAATTTTTCTGACAAGTATTCTCCAGTGTGACGATCTTCAAGTGGTATTACGCTGAGCACCAAATTGGTTCGCTTGAAGTCTTTATTCACTGCATGGCATGTCAAAGAGAGTAAAGACACTCCAGCAGACGTGTCTGACCATGCATCCGTTGTCAATGAATGATACTTTCGAATCTTTTAGAGGCACAAGAATTTTGAACACTTTCTTTGAAACAAAGTCATAAATATCGTTGCACACAAGATCAGTGTAGAACCGACGCTGTTTCACTTTATACTGTGGAGCTGTTTCAGCCATGAGTCTCATGAAACCTAAGTCCTCAACGTGGCTGAATGGCAAGTCATCCATTATTATTATTTTAGCTATGCGATAATCCAGTGATTTTGATTTGGAATGATTCGCATCCCAAATTTTTACTTTTTCGAAGAAACTTTAAATTGTCTGATTCTTTTCTTTCACTGCACACTTCATTTCCTGTAGGGGTGTAAGAGACACTTTTGATTTCTTTTTCTTCTTTGATTGTTCATTAGCTTCATTTTCACTAGATATCACTTCATTATATTCCTTCTTGTGCATTGAACGCAGATGTTTTTTTAAGTTAGTGGTACTCCTTCCCTTTCGTGAATAGTTCTTATTACATATGACACACTTCCCTACATTGTTTGACACTGTCGAGAACTACTTCCACACTGCACTCTTACTGTACAGTAGATCGCTCCATGATGGTTGCACCACAGTCCAACGCTTTATTAATGGGTTGAAGCACGTAACGTTACAAAGGAAGCGACGGAGAGGTAGCGCAACACAACCACCCTCACTCGTGTCTGAACTAGTGGTGGACCGGATATCCGCATAATTTTTAACATCCGCATCCGTACTTCTGACTGCGGATGTTATGCGGATATTACCTCTAATAAATTATGCAATTTACAATTAAATTAGCTTATAAGGCCCAGTCATGCACATCTCATGTAAAGTATTAATTATTAATGAACAAACAACTATATAAACCTCAAAATATAAATACCATTAAATCAACAAACACTCTCTGTGCCGCAGTGCGTACTCCACTGTGGCTGAAACTCTTGAGAATGTTATTATTGTTATCATAATGAAAACATTAACATTAATTTTAATTCTTATGCATTGCCTGCCATAATAGTAATATCACGAAATTTGAAAAATTGTCATATATTCATAATTCTATATTATATTGAGAGATTAACTAAATATTCGCATCCGTATCCGCATCCGCGGATATTAAAATAAAAAATCCGCATCCGCAGATGTTGAAAAACTGACATCCGATCCACCACTAGTCTGAACAGATACTGAAGCTGGTGCTTTAGTTTAGTTTGTGACTTGGTAGCGAAGGTTGCCTAATTTCTAATAAAAAAAAATTGAGTGTTTTTATCTTTTTTTATCAATAGTAATTATCAACAGTAATTATCAACAGTAATTATATAATTAAAATAATGGTTTTCTAGCTACCTAGCGTTGATAAATGTAAGTTATTATCATACATAATGCATCTACCCATCCAGTCCAAGTAGCAATTGTAGACATGTCGCAATTAGGGCGTAGCAAACTTTTACTTTTTTGCATCCTTGAGTGAAGGCATGAGGCATGACAGGAACAGCATTTGGCGACATTTATAGCATTTATAGCCATTACACAAGCATTTATAGCATTTGGTTGCCCTAGTAAGAAGATATCTGTGGTGCGCAACCCCTTAATTTATGTGGTGCCCACCCTTTTCCGATTGCACTTATTTCTTACGCGCGTGTTCGCTTATTTCAGGATGACTCTGCCTAGCCACTCGGATGGCCCTTTAATTTTATACGCGTATTTTCCCTCGGCTTACTTGAAGCCCACTTTGGATTTCAAACTTTCAATGTTAATTTACCCTCAGCTTACAAGAGAGGCCTATTGCAAGTTAGCATAAAAACGACACACTCCCTCTTATAAAGTTTATTTAATTTCACTCCAATTAGTACATAAATTCAAAGAAATAGGCGGATGTACGATTACAAATTTTGTTTAAAAAAATCAAATTCTTAATTTAAAGAAAATGTTTGCAAGTATTTAAGTCTCCAAAACTATTTATACAGAGGGTTTTTTTATTTGCGTGTAACTTTAAAAAACAGCACTAAATTCAAATTTCGTAATCTAAGAAGTTGAAAAAATGGTTTACTTACAAAAATTTGGTAAAGTTACTCTTAACAGTTCTGTGCGAGTTCCGCAGATTTTTCTAGGAAACAAGTCCGTCAAATAAATTAGATTTCCTCTCACAATAACTGACTGGTCATGCACTAAGCTTCCCGGGTTTCCACGGGAACCAACTTCAACACAAAATATTGACTCTTCCCTGAGGAAACCTAATATGTCGCAAACTTACAGTTTAACATTTAATTTGAACAAAATTAAATTAAACGAAATTTCACAAAATTCTTTGTCTGTCGACTAACATTAATTAAGCTCTTCCAACTAAGTTCGCCCAAAACAAAAACAATTCAAATTTTAAGTACAACGTGAAAAATTTCAAATCAACTTAGAAATTTTCAAACAAGTCAGATTTTAAGGAGTTATTCTTACAAGCCACTTTCAACTTTCGGGGACGGAGCTACAACTTAGAAATTTTCAATCACGCCACAGAGCCTAAAGATTCATTCTTTACAAGCCACTTTATTTTTTACAGGACCTAACTACAACTAACTTAGAAATCTAAGTTACACCTTAAAATTTCAAGGACTCCGCCTTACAATATTCTGAATGACCTATCAAAAAATTTTCATTACATAAGGTCGTCCCTACGAAAGCTTTCATCCATACATAAGGAAAGAAGGAGCTTTTCTTTTCCCTCACAGGGTGTTATAAGAATCATTGTCCTTTGATTGGACATTGACACTCCCTTCCAAAAACAAAGCTCCTCCTTTTCCTTAAAATCAACTTAAAATAAGGTTCTTTCTTCGAAGCCACTTGGTTTCTCAAATTTATGACCAACGTCATGGTCCAATTTAACAAGTCGATTCGAAGTCTGTTTGGATTTCAAACTTTCAATGTTAATTTACCCTCAGCTTACAAGAGAGGCCTATTGCAAGGTAGCATAAAAACGACACACTCCCTCTTATAAAGTTTATTTAATTTCACTCCAATTAGTACATAAATTCAAAGAAATAGGCGGATGTACGATTACAAATTTTGTTTAAAAAAAATCAAATTCTTAATTTAAAGAAAATGTTTGCAAGTATTTAAGTCTCCAAAACTATTTATACAGAGGTTTTTTTATTTGCGTGTAACTTTAAAAAACAGCACTAAATTCAAATTTCGTAATCTAAGAAGTTAAAAAATGGTTTACTTACAAAAATTTGGTAAAGTTACTCTCAACAGTTCCGTGCGAGTTCCGCAGATTTTTCTAGGAAAAAAGTCCGTCAAATAAATTAGATTTCCTCTCACAATAACTGACTGGTCATGCACTAAGCTTCCCGGGTTTCCACGGGAACCAACTTCGACACAAAATATTGACTCTTCCCTGAGGAAACCTAATATGTCGCAAACTTACAGTTTAACATTTAATTTGAACAAAATTAAATTAAACGAAATTTCACAAAATTCTTTGTCTGTCGACTAACATTAATTAAGCTCTTCCAACTAAGTTCGCCCAAAACAAAAGCAATTCAAATTTTAAGTACAACGTGAAAAATTTCAAATCAACTTAGAAATTTTCAAACAAGTCACAGATTTTAAGGAGTTATTCTTACAAGCCACTTTCAACTTTCGGGGACGGAGCTACAACTTAGAAATTTTCAATCACGCCACAGAGCCTAAAGATTCATTCTTTACAAGCCACTTTATTTTTTACAGGACCGAACTACAACTAACTTAGAAATCTAAGTTACACCTTAAAATTTCAAGGACTCCGCCTTACAATATTCTGAATGACCTATCAAAAAATTTTCATTACATAAGGTCGTCCCTACGAAAGCTTTCATCCATACATAAGGAAAGAAGGAGCTTTTCTTTTCCCTCACTGGGTGTTATAAGAATCATTGTCCTTTGATTGGACATTGACACTCCCTTCCAAAAACAAAGCTCCTCCTTTTCCTTAAAATCAACTTAAAATAAAGTTCTTTCTTCGAAGCCACTTGGTTTCTCAAATTTATGACCAACGTCATGGTCCAATTTAACAGGTGGATTCGAAGTCTGTTTTCTAAAAGTTTAACCACGAAGCGAAGAGAAAACAAACCACTTTACATCTGAACTCGGCCAGCTTGTTTTCCCTTCTCTTTGTAGCTATGGCCGTTCCTCGACCCTACCATAAATTTCTACCGCACGGTTGTCCTGGGTTATACCATTCACGTGAGAACACAAAAATAAAAATCGAACGAATGTTAAACAATCTGAAACATTTTTATTTTTTTTTTTTTTTTTTTTAACCTTGTAACAAGAAACCTATTGATATTCTTCAATAACCATAATCTAAACTACCTTGCTTTAGAGATTTAAACAAATTCTTAAAACTAAAATTTCTGCTCCTATTCTCGTAGGAGATTTCGGCACGCAAATTTGCCGTCACAACATATCCTCAAACAACCGCAATAACCGCACTGATAAATGCGGTTGCGGTTGCAGAGCTGAGAATATGTGCGGTTGCTCCGTAATTGCGGTTGCAGTTGCGGACAACCGATACATCACTAATAATAATATATACAGCATATAAAGTACTAATATATATATATCAGGAAATTTTTTAAACATCTTACACTTTGTACCTGATAAGGTTTGTATTTTTTTTCTTAACTGAAATATAAGCATAAAATTTTTACTATACCTCCTCTGCAAACGGGGAATCAGTACCCTGGTGCAAAACGTGATCTATGGAATGCCCTCTCATCTCATTAACGCTTTCCACACGAACAACAAAATTTTGCACTTCTCTGGATGTTTGTTTTATTTTTTATAAACTAATTTTATATTGCTGTTTTTCTTTTAGCGATTAAAAATCTCTATATATATATATATATATATGTTAAACACAGACCGTGCATGGAGCAAGGAACTCTCCTGGGAAAATTAAATCCACTATAGTCCGAATAAGTAATGGTAAATGACAAATACCATAGTTTTTCTTTTTCATGATGCAAGCCCGACGTGGGCAACGGGTCTCTCGCAAAGAGGTCCCATAAATATAGCTTCCCTCACCAGCTATCTGCAAAGCAGACAGGATCCAGCTTTGGGACATGGATCTAGGGTTTAAAGCAAGCCTAGCCCTGCTACATTTAGAACCTCAATATAAGCAAAAGACTCGTTGCATTCACGTCGGATTGAATACATCAAAGAAAAAGGGGTAACTATTGTATTTTAGCCAAAAAAACAAAACTTAAACCTCAACCGCGACATTGAGCGTCCACTTTTCAAGGCACATAACACGTCCGTTTAATATACACAAACTCAGAATGGTCCCCTGAGAAACTTATATGTTAAACACAGACCGTGCATGGAACAAGGAACTCTCCTGGGAAAATTAAATCCACTATAGTCCGAATAAGTAATGGTAAATGACAAATACCATAGTTTTTCTTTTTCATGATGCAAGCCCGACGTGGGCAACGGGTCTCTCGCAAAGAGGTCCCATAAATATAGCTTCCCTCACCAGCTATCTGCAAAGCAGACAGGATCCAGCTTTGGGACATGGATCTAGGGTTTAAAGCAAGCCTAGCCCTGCTACATTTAGAACCTCAATATAAGCAAAAGACTCGTTGCATTCACGTCGGATTGAATACATCAAAGAAAAAGGGGTAACTATTGTATTTTTAGCCAAAAAAAACAAAACTTAAACCTCAACCGCGACATTGAGCGTCCACTTTTCAAGGCACATAACACGTCCGTTTAATGTACACAAACTCAGAATGGTCCCCTGAGAAACTTATATGTTAAACACAGACCGTGCATGGAACAAGGAACTCTCCTGGGAAAATTAAATCCACTATAGTCCGAATAAGTAATGGTAAATGACAAATACCATAGTTTTTCTTTTTCATGATGCAAGCCCGACGTGGGCAACGGGTCTCTCGCAAAGAGGTCCCATAAATATAGCTTCCCTCACCAGCTATCTGCAAAACAGACAGGATCCAGCTTTGAGGTTTAAGTTTTGTTTTTTTGGCTAAAATACAATAGTTACCCCTTTTTCTTTGATGTATTCAATCCGACGTGAATGCAACGAGTCTTTTGCTTATATTGAGGTTCTAAATGTAGCAGGGCTAGGCTTGCTTTAAACCCTAGATCCATGTCCCAAAGCTGGATCCTGTCTGTTTTGCAGATAGCTGGTGAGGGAAGCTATATTTATGGGACCTCTTTGCGAGAGACCCGTTGCCCACGTCGGGCTTGCATCATGAAAAAGAAAAACTATGGTATTTGTCATTTACCATTACTTATTCGGACTATAGTGGATAGTGGATTTAATTTTCCCAGGAGAGTTCCTTGTTCCATGCACGGTCTGTGTTTAACATATAAGTTTCTCAGGGGACCATTCTGAGTTTGTGTACATTAAACGGACGTGTTATGTGCCTTGAAAAGTGGACGCTCAATGTCGCGGTTGAGGTTTAAGTTTTGTTTTTTTTGGCTAAAAATACAACAGTTACCCCTTTTTCTTTGATGTATTCAATCCGACGTGAATGCAACGAGTCTTTTGCTTATATTGAGGTTCTAAATGTAGCAGGGCTAGGCTTGCTTTAAACCCTAGATCCATGTCCCAAAGCTGGATCCTGTCTGTTTTGCAGATAGCTGGTGAGGGAAGCTATATTTATGGGACCTCTTTGCGAGAGACCCGTTGCCCACGTCGGGCTTGCATCATGAAAAAGAAAAACTATGGTATTTGTCATTTACCATTATTTATTCGGACTATAGTGGATTTAATTTCCCCAGGAGAGTTCCTTGTTCCATGCACGGTCTGTGTTTAACATATAAGTTTCTCAGGGGACCATTCTGAGTTTGTGTATATATATATATATATGTTAACCCCTCCGTCTATTGCCTGGTTTGGTTCGAAGTCGACGGGGGTTCTAGTTAGGTGGCAGCAACGGATGTGTTACTTGCAGTAGTTTTCTTCTATATTACTCTCCGAGTTCTTCTATAGTTGCTCGGAGGACTCTGGGAGGCTTACTAAACTCTCTGAAGATTCCCGGATTCTTCTTATAACGTATCGGGGAAGTTTAATGACTAAGTTCTCTGAAGAGAGCAAGGCTCGAAGGAGAAGATAAAGACTATTTCTTACTGTAATTTACTGCTAAAATGTACAGGTAGTGCTCAGCCTCTGAATTGACTTCTGAATGAACATGGAAGAATTTACTGGGGTTTATGTACCCCGATTCTACTAACATCATTATTACTAAATGTTGAAGAGGCTGCATTATTTTTGCACAGTGTTTGAAAATAAAGTAAATTTTTTGTTATGACAATGGTTAAACAGATAACCAGGATATAGGAAGAGGAAGTCATATTTTTAGCTTAATCCGCATATTTTTAGATCTGCTGTTTTTCCTGATCCGCCGAGTTAATTAGAACGGAAATTGAATCATGCATTCTTATATTAAGATATGCATATTCGCAAAAATTAAAAGTTTAAGGCATGACATGACTTAATCTTTTATAACGAAGAGTGGATGCATCTAACCTAAAAAATGATTAAGAAATTTGAAAAGAACAAGTCACCAATTAATTGGCAAAACACGAAGCAACTCCAAAATTTATTCCAACGAACGAAAAAAATAATAATAAAAAAAATAATATCGCTGAGTGTATATTCCTACATGGCGACATAATGTCGTGTCGGACATTTAGTACAATCTAAGTACATCACTGAGTACGGTGTAATTTTGGTTTATTACAGTTATGATTATAATTGCCAATCAATTCACATTCACTTATTATCGTTAATTACAATTCCATTAAAGTACATTCACTACGTCATTAAGTACATTACATCATTAAGTACATTAATTACATTATATTAAATTATTATTGTTTAATTAAATACATTATAATTACATTATAAATTATTATCATTAATTACAGTGTGTGTATATATATATATATATATATATATAACATAACACGTGATAATTGTTTTATAAATTTGCATTAGAGCGAGAGGAGATTTATTTTTATTTCAGAAGTGCTCGCTTCCGCGGTGGTTAGCAGAATTCGAACACTCGCATAAATATTTATGAGATTGCGAGAAATTAATTAATTTTAACAAAAGAAAATAAAAAGAATACATGTGGACGTATGTACATGTGCGTATGAATTGAACAACAGATAACTCGCGCTATGCGAGTTTGTTCCCTATGAAAAATTAATAATTGAATATAAAGATCATACAGGAAGTGTTAATTTTTACAGGGCTCTCTCATCTAGAATGATATTACTACGATAATATAACATCCTAACTAATGCTGACTAGGTGATAACCATTGGTTTATAATATAGATTTATATACACAACATTAGTCGAGGTGGCTAAATCTAGTTCACGTGGTCTGGGTACGCACTCTTGGGCGTGCATAATAGCATAAATAGTTTCACGTGGTTCGGTGTTTCTTGTTTTCCTTTGTTCCAAGAACCATCTTTTTATCACAAATATAACGAGGATATACCACATACAATAATGATACTAACGGCAGATGTAGAAAAAATTGTTACAGGTTGTAGTATTTGCATGAGGTTATTTTGGTTATCATCTGAAATTTTAAACCGACTTAATTGATCATTCCATTCAGGGGCATGTAGCTCGGGTAGGATGGTTACAGGTTTCATGGAGAGATTTAAGATCTCTATGACAGGTTTAAATTTAATTTGCGACGTGAAGGGGTATGAGTTATTAATAGTAACCTTGTACGGGTTTTATATTTGGGAGGTTTTTGAACGCAAGGAACAACCAATTGGTAGCCGAATAACCATAGGGATTGTGATGAGGGAATAATTTGACGGACACTCGAGAGTAGCGGCAGTCCTGTTCGCGAAAGAAACCCAGATATCTGGTCCAATTCGTAGTTGGACGGTTTTAGAGGAATTAAATTTTGTAAATGAACATACCGGGGCATGCCGGTCACGAATAAAGTCGATAAAACAAGACCTAGTAGTTGGAAGAATGACTGGTTTGAGTGGAGGGCAAATGAGTTGTTTATTTGTTTGCGGGAATCGGCAGTGCCGGACGTCGCTATCTGACATCATACAATAGGCTGACAGATCTTTGATGAGGAAAAGGTAAGGTGGTACGGTAGGTAAATACAATCGATAGACATTAGAGTTGTTTTGGTAGGGTGTTGGTAAAGGATGAAATTTATATACGTCATAAGTGAGTACATCGAAAAATGATACAATTATGAGGTATGTGTAGGAGCGTGGTCCATGTACAGTCCAGGTGTATTCTAGAAATTGGGGGTAATTAGTATGGTTGAGTGGGAATATGGGTGATAATTTTAATTGTGTTTGGGCGGTGTGCATCAAGGACTGAAGTGTTTCCCATGGTATTAGGGTGGAAAGAGTGATTTTTCCATGGGCTAGCTGGGTTACACGCAAAACCTTGGAATGAATCGTAATTATTTGTTGTAAATACTTATCGATTAAGGTTACTTGTAGGTTAATTATCTCTATTAATTCTAGATATCTTTTGAGGTCTTTGTATTGAGCTAACAGGGATTCAAGGTATGTGAATCTGTCCGAATGGCGTGGAGGAAGCGATTGTTTTCGTGTAGTGACCTGATAGTTTGTTCTAAACATGTGTCCATCGTATTGCTGATTTCGCGCGAAGAGATTCAATTTGAGTTCAACTCTTTTAATATCTCCTTCGGTTGCTAATCCGAATAAACCCTTGAATACTTTTCCTCCTATATCTATTAGTCCCCTTTTACTTCTTTGATTAAATTTTTCCGAGCTATGAGTTTCCGTTTGTATCCATGGTAATGCTAATATTTCTGATAGGGCGCGTGTTGTAGTCTGAATATTTTCGAATGTATTTTCTAATAGAACGCGACTAATCTGGTCGGTTCCCGGGACATTTTTAACAGATTCCTGAACTTTACTTTCAAACGTTTTTAATTGGGTTTTTATCTGAAGGAGATTGATTTTAATTCTAGCAGGGAGTTGCAAATTGATAAAAAGGTCTGCGTGTCCTTTCAAAATTTACCTTCTGCAAGCTTTTCTATAATAACTCCGGTAGAAATTTTAATGCTAGGGCTACAAGAGTAAATAATTTGGAAAATTATAAGGTGGACAATTTTATTCATTTCTACGCCTTAGATTATACGGAGCTGGGGGTGGCCGTGTGGATACTTGTGTTGGTGGACGAAGGGGTCGGCTTCGTTTTGGTTGCAATAGGGGTCGACCGTTAAACTCGGATTCTGAGCGGGTTCGTTTCTTATGTGAAGGTTCTAGTTCACGTGGTTGATGCATTTGCGGGCGGTATGTAGGGTCCGTGCGTCGATCATCAATCGGTGAGGGTGGTGACAGAGGAGATGGTGGAGTTGGAGGAGATGGTGGAGTTCCACTGAGTGATCCTCTCGAAAGAGTTTCTCCAGGGTCTGGGTCCGATGGGACTCTTGGTTCTGAGGCCTCCTCTTGTTCAGAGATTGGCTCGAGTACTGGTGGTATTACGAGGTACCAATCTTCGTCATGGGTAGTACAGTAGTTCCCGCGGTGACCACTTCAGTTTTTTTATCCCTGCTCGATTTGTTAATACCTTGACCTTTCGAAGGATGGGCGGCTCGAACGCCTGGCAGCTGTTTTTTGGAATGGTGGTGTTCGGCAGCTATCTTCAAATTGTCAGCGTGAATGATCTTTAGTTTGGAATGATCCCGGAGGTGGAGGATTTCATAACGATTTTTTCCGAGGTTTTTCATAATCCTATATGGGCCATCCCACTTTGGGTATAATTTGCGATGAGCACTTGGCGGTTTCACGCTCTTCAGATAACATCGCATACCGACGATTATAGTCCGTTGACGGGGATGACGCCTATGTTGCTCTTGCTCCATCTGTTGGTTTCGTTGGTCTAGGGCAGTGGTTCCCAACCTGGGGTCCGCGAAGGTAGTGCTGGGGGTCCGTGAGCTTTCAATATTTCGAAAGGCTCCAATGGAAATCGTACATTTACCAACGATAAGGGCACTCAGGCTAAAATTTCAAGTTTCCTTGCTCTTGGCTGGAATTATTAATACTTTTTTAATACACTGTTTTTTGAATTGCATACTCAGTTATATCTTTTATTTGATAGTGAAAAATGGGAAAACGAGTTAATTATTAGTTAATAAAAACAGTTTATTGGGTAGACGGAATCTTTTCAAAAATATGGGGTTCCGTGGGAAAAAAATAAAAATAAAAGGGGTCCTTGGTGGTGAAAAGGTTGGGAACCACTGGTCTAGGCATAGCGGATTATGTCAAAAATCTTGAAAGATCGTTCAGCTAGTTGCTGATTTGCTTCTGCCATTTCGGAAGATGTTAGAACTGCCGGGTCGGTTTGGTCGGGCAAATCAAAAGGTAGACGCTTGTCGTAGTGATAGAGACGAAATGAGGGGTGTCCCCGATGGACACATTATAGCCATTGTTGATGGCTGTTTGTACCATGGGAAGGGAATCATCCCATGTACGGGAGGATGCATCGACAACGTGGCGAGGGCTTCTAAGATCTTTCGATTGTGCCTTTCCACTAAGCCGTTTGCCTGCGGATGGTATGCCACAATGTGTGTATTTTTAATTTTACACATGTTACAGAGTGACTCGAACAGTTTGGAAGTGAAACTAAGGGCGTTATCCGAGATTAGGATGGAAGGAGTGTATGATTTGGATGACGCGTTCCACTAGGGCTCTTGCCACAGTTTCCGAGGTCTGGTCTGGAATGGCGCTACTTCGCTGTAACGCGAGAAGTGGTCCGTAAACACAATGATGTACTGATTTCCCTTTGATGTTTTGGGAATGGTCCCAGTATATCCATTCCAGTTCTTTGCCAGGGCCTTTGGCATACTGGATATTTATGCATCGGAGCTGTGGATGGTACGTTGCCCTTATGCTTTAAACACGACGGACATTCGGCGATGTATTCATGTACCTTTCTGTTCATCTCGGGAAAATGGTATCGCTCCAAAAGACTCTTGATGGTGCGATCCGGCCCCATGTGTCCATACAAAGGTGAGTCGTGACAAAGTCCAATGGCTATATCGACGAGATCCTTTGGTATCTCCACGAGGTCGTTTCCATCTTCGTTCCTGAAATGTACGAGCCCATCTTTGAGGTTGTACTGTTCTTTTACCTTCGATGGTTCCTTTTGTTCCAGGCGCGCCCGAAGGTTTTGGGTGTGTTGGTCCTGTTGTTGGGAGTATTGCAGACACTCGTAGTCGAACACAGGAAGAATTCCTATTTTATTCACTTGGGCGTCGGGCTTGAGTCTCGACAATCCGTCTGGAATAACTTGCAGTTTTCCCGGTTTGTATACGATTTTTGCTGCAAAGTCCTGAATCAACAGAGCCCATCTACTCAATCGTCCTTCAAGTAGCTTGTCCTTGAAGAGGTACGTGAGTGGCTTATGATCAGTCTTGATGGTTACATCGTAGCCATAGACGATATTTCGGAATTTTTTCAAAGCCCAATATACCGCTAGGGCCTCTCGGTCCGTAGTGGAATAATTCCGTTGAGGTGCAGAGAGAAGTTGACTGGCATAAGCAATGGGTAATTCCACACCGTCTACGTCCTGTAACAGGACGGCTCCTAGTCCATAGGAGGAAGCATCTGTGGCTATGATGAAGGGTCTTGTGTAATCAGGATATTGTAAAATGGGATGACAGGTTAGTTTATTAATTAAAGTTTCAAAGGCATGTTGGTGATCGGATTCCCAGTTAAATTTCGAATTTTTCTGGAACAAATTAGTAATGGGTTTAGCAATATTTGAAAATTGGGGGATAAAGTTCCGATAGAATCCGACAAAACCAATAAATGCACGGGCGTCGTCGATGGTTTGGGTACAGGGTACCTTTCCAGGGCTTCGAGTTTGGCTGGATCAGGTTTAATTCCTGTGGACGAGAGTAGGAATCCTAGGTATACCAGGGATTCTTGTAAAAAATTGCACTTTGCAAGCTTCAGTTTAAGGTGTGCTTTTCTCAAGTGTGATAGCACATTCTGAAGGCGTTGAAAGTGTGTTTTTATGTCCGAACTGTAGACGATAATATCGTCAAGATAAACGAGAGCTTCGACACCTAATAGGTCGGAAAGGACTATATTCATCAACCTAGAGAAATTAGCAGGCCCATTTCGGACTCCGAAAGGTAAAACCTGGAATTCGTAATGGCCTCGGTTAGTGGAGAAAGCAGTCAATGCCCGAGATTCGGGACTGACCTCCATTTGCCAATAACCGATGCTAAATCGAGGGATGAAAAGAAGTTCGCTTTCCCTACGTTCAGAATTGTTTCCTGCATGTTTGGAATCGGGAAACGGTCTGGGATGGTAATGTGTTCAGGCGTCTAAAATCTATACAAGGGCGAGATGTTCCGTCCTTTTTGGAGACGAGAATCATAGGAGCGGACCAGGGACTAGCTGAAGGCTGAATGACATCCTGCTCCAACATGTCCTTGATGTGTTCCTCAATAGTGACTAATTGGGAATGTGGAACCCGATAGGGAGGAATGAAAATGGGTTTGGAATTGGGTTCCAACTTGATTTCAAAAGGGACCAAATTAGTTCGGCCCAGAGGATCTCCTTTTAGGGCAATCACATCTCTATTTCTTATCAGGAAATCGAGAAGTGATTCCATTAGTTTGGGATCCTGTAAAGCTGGTGACTCCTGAAGGGAGTGCTCCAGACATTTCTTATATTCTTCTTTTAATACTGAAGGATTTAACTCTAAGGAACTGGAAACACGATTTATCGTACTGATGGGGAAATCTGAATCTATTCTACTGTGGAAACAGTTCCTATTTTCTGATTTGAAGTTAATTCTATAGGCTTTTTCCTTTGTTTAAACAAACAGGGATAGCTGAATTCTGACTCTGACTAAGGACTTGGGCAATAAGAACATCTCTTTTGAAATTACTTTTCTCTGTAATCAGAGTACGCTCTGACTCTAATAATTTTCCTTGACTGTTACTACTTTTGCTAGGAAACAAATCTTCTCATAAGGTGCTACTGTTATATGCTCGGTAGGGCATATGAAAAATTGTGAATCTGACTGGTTCGGCGACTAAAATTTGCCTTATGGGAATGAAACTGACTGAAACTGGCTGACTGGAAACTGCTGACTGACTGGAAACTGACTGACTGGAAACTGACTGACTGGAAACTGACTGACTGGAAACTGACTGTGTTGATCCAACTGGATTCAACAACTGGAACTGATTACCTGGGGTCTGATTTCTGGAGCGGTTGTCCCTCTGGATGCAACCAACTGACTTGAACTGCTATCAAGTGGAGGGGGTTTCCTATTTCTTTCGGAAATCTGAACTGAACTAATTCTATTAGCATTAAGCTGTCTGTTATTCTCGGAGATGGTGTGTCCTATTTCGACACTTTACTAACTTTCCGGCTGGGTAAATCTCCCATTGATTCCGGTTAAAAAAATCCATACCTAGTAGGATGTCTGTCTGAAAGGTGGCGACTGTGTCCACTATACAACATTTCGCGTATACCGCGTTTCCAACTTCTAAATATAATCAATTTCTCCGTATGTAGGTATGGGTGTGCCCGTAACTCCTCTGAGTTGGCAGGATGGTGCCTTAATTCATATTTGTAATGTACTCTCTAGTAATTCATCTACACATTGTTTCTTAATTAACGTCGCGTGTGCTCCTGTATCTAGGAGAGCAGTTAAATCTTGGTTATCTATGCTACAATTTATTATTAAATCTAGGAGGTCCGCACCTATTATCCTGATGGGGAGTTTGTGTGTATCTGGGTCATTACTGTGTTTAGGAGGGAGGAGGTTGAACTGCCGCCTCCAATGTAGGGTCTAAAAAAGGGCTCGAATGTCTTCTATGGGAGGACCTGGGTCATATTCTACGGGATTACCATACGCTGGAGGGTGTTCTTGAAAACTGTACTCTGGGGAAAATGATTCCTCCGCGGGTACTTCTACGTACCGAACTATTGACCTTGCTGATTGTACTGGGGTTTACATGGGGTAAGAGTGTGGTTGACCCTGTGGTCGTAATCTATTGGTTGGTGTTCGACTGAGGCTGGGAATGGACTGGTTTCTGGGGATTGGGACTTTTGGGATACGTTTGGCGTTTGGTTTCTGAAAGTGGGGCTATACCCTGCAGGGGCTTTATCAGCACACTTTTGGCGATCGCCACGGCGATGACCATGTTCGTGACAGTGGGAGCAATAAGAGGGATAATTGCACTGACTTATCATGTGCCCAAAGCTATCGCAGTTAAAACACTGTGGGTGTTGGTGTTGGTGTTGTGTTTGCTGCTGTTGAATGTAATGTACGGGAGTTTCTCTACCCTTTCGGTAGTTTTGGTTTGCTAAATCTGGGTAATGTTCCCGTGTTTTATTTATGGCTTCACTTACTGGTTTGTCCACATTTAGAAACTCTTGAAACTGTTTTAGGTGCTCCGGGTAAGTTTTGGTAAATGGTCGTTGCTACTATGAGGTTTCTTTGTTTTGCAGTGAAAGTAATGCCACACGCATTTTCTGCGGCTCGGAGGGCTTCTCCTACGAGTTTATAAGTTCATGCAATAAAATTATTTAAATCTTCATGTTCCTCTTTCTTCCATTTAACTTGGAAGACTGCTTCTAACGTGGCTAAGGGTTGTGCAAGTGTTATTTCTTTAAAAAATTATAATAAGTTTTGTTTAAAATTGTCCAATGTTGTAGCTTCGCTAATTGATGGGCCGTAGGTGACTCTGTCATGAGCATTCCCTTCTTTAGGGTCGATAAACCTTTTTGCTTCCCTAATCTTTATATCATCATCGGTGATGTTTTCGCGTAAGAAATGTTGTGCTAAAGACTCAATCCAAGGTCTTACGCGTGGTTCAACAAAGTGATTATCTATGGTCCCCTTAAAAATTAAGACAGTATGGGGAAGGTTTACTAGTCTACCTAAGTTAATGTATGCTGGGGCGGGGGTTTGAGACATATTGGCTTGTACTTGATCTGAAGTTTGTGTGGTTGGGAATATGTTTGAAGGGCGCGGGGTAGGTGGAAAAATGGGTGTAGGGAAATTTTCGATGTCAGAAAGCGCACCGTCTGAATCGCTCATATGTGAAGGTACTATTAATGTGTTCTAATTTGGTCTGCTTGACCGATCTTAATTTATGGAATGATCACTTAAGGGGTTTTCCTAACTACTCTATCTAAAAAATACACATTAAATAAATGCACAACAATTTGCCTAACTAGGAGAAAATTTGAAAAGATTGCAAACAAAATAATAATAAAAAAAATGTAAGCAAGATTATCCTGACACTATGCTTGGTACATTAATAAAATTATACGATACGGTGTCCCATAAGTCCGGCATCATAGGAAAAATAATAAAAAAGGCAAAACAAAAGCTTTTATTTACAGAACGTGCTCAATATGTCCACCATTATTTTCAATACACAAATTCAGACGTGATACCTAGTCAGCAAGCACACGGTGAATGATGTCAGGAGTAATGATGTTACATGCCCCAATAATGTTGTAAGTGCAGGAGCGCCGTCTTGCTGGAACCATGTTGGGAAATTTCCTTCTTCGTTCAAGACACTGGGAAATGCTTCTTCCTTGAGCATACGTAGGTAGGTACCTCCTGTGACATGTTCATCGAAAAAGAGGGGGCCTATGATGCGATCCTTCCAAATGCCACACCATACCATCACCCGAGATGTATCTTGTTCCTTTGAAGAGGTATACCAGTGAGGGTTGTTTTGAGACCAGTAGCGGGTGTTCTGTCGATTTACCTCACCATTTCCATAAAAAACAGCCTCGTCACTGAACAGAATGGTGGACGGGAAATTGGCATCCCAAGCATATGAATTATGGTTTGTAGAAATAGAAAAATATGAATTTCTCCTATGATGCTGGACTTATGGGACACCCTGTATAATACCGGAAATAACTCGGTTTCACTAAAAAGAAATGTATCACTGGTGTATGGAATGTTCACTATGTTTTTTGTTAATTCTGGCTCAATATTAATTATTTACTGTTAATAATACTGACTTTTCAAATGTTTAGAGATTATTTAAAAAAAGAGTTCTGTACTTAACAAGATTCCTACGGCGAAATCCTTGGAGGCGTGTCCTGAAGACGTGTCTTGCTGGCCACTTGTTCTTGGATGAAAACTAGGCGTAGAGAACTTGGAGTCGTGACACACCGGTTCATGGTGGATGTGACGAACTAGAAGTCGTGACACGCCGGTCAACTGGATGTTGGTTCTAGTTCCAGGGTCTGGAAGACTGGAAGAATCCTGGATGCAGAGGTTGCCAGTTGTTAAAATCCTGGCTATAGGGTCGCCAGTTGTTAACCCCTCCGTCTATGGCCTGGGTTGGTTCGAAGTCGACGGGGGTTCTAGTTAGGTGGCAGCAACGGATGTGTTACTTGCAGTAGTTTTCTTCTATATTACTCTCCGAGTTCTTCTATAATGGCTCGGAGGACTCTGGGAGGCTTACTAAATTCTCTGAAGATTCCCGGATTCTTCTTATAACGTATCGGGGAAGTTTAATGACTAAGTTCTCTGAAAAGAGCAAGGCTCGAAGGAGAAGATAAAGACTTTCTTACTGTAATTTACTGCTAAAATGTACAGGTAATGCTCAGCCTCTGAATTGACTTCTGAATGAACATGGAAGAATTTACTGGGGTTTATATATCCCGATTCTACTAACATCATTATTAATAAATGTTGAAGAGGCTGCATTATTTTGCACAGTGTTTGAAAATAAAGTAAATTTTTTGTTATGACAATGGTTAAACAGATAACCAGGATATAGGAAGAGGAAGTCATATTTTTAGCTTAATTCGCATATTTTTAGATCTGCTGTTTTTCCTGATCCGCCGAGTTAATTAGAACGGAAATTGAATCATGCATTCTTATTATATATTAAGATATGCATATTGGCAAAAATTAAAAGTTTAAGGCAGGACATGACTTCATCTTTTATAACGAAGAGTGGATGCATCTAATCTAAAAAATGATTAAGAAATTTGAAAAGAACAAGTCACCAATTATTTGGCAAAACAGGAAGCAACTCCAAAATTTATTTCAACGAACGAAAAAATAATAATAAAAAAAATAATAATATCGCCGAGTGTATATTCCTACATGGCGACATAATGTCGTGTCGGACATTTAGTACAATCTAAGTACATCACTGAGTGCGGTGTAATTTTGGCTTATTACAATTATGATTATAATTACCAGTCAATTCACATTCACTTATTATCGTTAATTACAATTCTATTAAATTACATTCACTACGTCATTAAGTACATTACATCATTAAGTACATTAATTACATTATAAATTATTATTTAATTACAGTATATATATATATATATATATATATATATATAACACACGTGATAATTGTTTTATAAATTTGCATTAGAGCGAGAGGAGATTTATTTTTATTTCAGAAGTGCTCGCTTCCGCGGTGGTTAGCAGAATTCGAACACTCGCATAAATATTTATGAGATTGCGAGAAATTAATTAATTTTAAGAAAAAAAATAAAAAGAATACATGTGGACGTATGTACATGTGCGTATGAATTGAACAACAGATAACTCGCGCTATGCGAGTTTGGGCCCTATGTAAAAATTAATAATTGAATATAAAGATCATACAGGAATTATTCATTTGTGTATATATATATATGATGAATAAAACCACGATGGAAAGAAAACAGAATGGTGCTGAAGCGCTTTCGTCTAATGACATCCTCAAGGACACTGAAGTAAATAAAGAGTTCGAGACTATTTAAAGGTCACAAAAATATATATATAATAAATATAGAAATAAAAATTGTGGGAGGATCATACACATTTGTAAGAAAAACCACTTTGTCCTTCTTGTCTAAATCCGTTCTGAACGAATTCAACACAAGATCAAGTGGATTGGTTACAACCAACTTTATAGATAATGCCTGAATGATATATAGGTCATTCAGGCATTATCTATAAAATTGGTTGTAAACAATCCATTTGATCTTGTGTTGAATTCGTTCAGAACGGATTTAGACAAGAAGGGCAAACTGCTAAAATTTTGGATTCGTTCAGAACGGATTTAGACAAGAAGGGCAAACTGCTAAAATTTTGAATTCGTTCAGAACGGATTTAGACAAGAAGGGCAGAGTGCTAAAACTTTGGTAGTTTTCCCTTATAAATTTGTATGCTCCTCTTACAATTTTTATTTTCAGTTTATTTTTATTTTTTATTTTTTTTTACCTATATATCATTCAGGCATTATCTATAAAATTGGTTGTAAACAATCCATTTGATCTTGTGTTGAATTCATTCAGAACGGAATTAGACAAGAAGGGCAAAGTGCTAAAATTGATAGTTTTCCTTACAAATTTGTATGCTCCTCCCACAATTTTTATTTCTATATTATATATATATATATATGTATTTTTTTTTGTGACGTATATAGTCTCGAACTCTTTATTTACTTCAGTGTTCCTGAGGATGTCATTAGACGAAAGCGTTTGAGCACCATTCTGTGTTTCCTTTCCTTCGTGGTTTTATTCATCATAAATATTTTTCACGTGTTACTTTCGTGAAATAATTTTCATATATATATATATATATATATATATATATATTATATATATATAATGGGACCTTGTGAAATTAAAGGGATGAAAAAGTTCATTTCTAGTGCCACCCCTCCCACTCTCCCCTTACTGCCAGTGACACCTCTCATCCCCACTTACCCCTTTCCAAACACCCCTTTGTCCTTACTCCCTTTCCCCCCATTCGGTATATATGTACCCATACTGCTAACCTCTCTTGTCCCAAGTTGAGGGGCTTGCGTTTGTGAACTGCCCTCTTTAGTTCATATCACAAGTTCTATAGTTCTATGGGAATGAAATTTTACCGCAAGTTCTACTGGCATGAGATTTTGCCACAAGTTCTATTGGAGTGAGATCTGGAGTTTGTGATAGCCAATCAAGAACACTGATGTTGTGCTCCTTTAACTATTTGTCGGTAGACTTGGATGCGTGTTTCGGATCGTTATCCTGCTGCTAGGTTCAGCTGTAGAAAAGCTTCTTGACAAACGGTACCAAGGTTTTGGCTAAAATATTCTGTTATACTTTTGAATCCATCCGTCCTTCAATTCTAACAAGAGCAACAGGACCACATGGAGCAAAACTACCCTAAAACAAAAGAGATTCGCTTCCATGCTTTACAGAGAGGACTCAGAAGAGAGCATTCTTTTGGACTTGAGCTTCACTTTTTCTACACCAAACATACTGTTGGTGTGCATGTTCAAAATGTTGACATTTTTATTTCAGCCGATAACAAAACAAAACAGATACTGTTGCTGCTTCAGAAGAGGCTTCTTCCGCGGAACTTTGTTATACACACCAGATTCATGCAGAGACGTTGTAACATAACAATGACAGAGTTTCTTTTACGATCTCCATCTGAGTTTGACTTTGCCTCCCGAACCACTTTTCTAATTGTACATTTGGGTAAAATTTTCTTACATCCTGTTCTTGGTAGAGTAGCAACCTCCTCGCTAGCCTTGAATTTCTTAATAATATGGATGCTATGGTCGGACCTGCAATGTTGTTCTGTTGTGTTTATTACAGCCGTCACCAGACTGTCCAAGTCGATCACCTTTTGCCTGAGATTTTCGGGCGGTCCTCTGATTTTCCCCATAATGACGAACGAGACTGCCTGCGTGGATTTTGTAAGCATCCTTCTATTTTACCCATTGGCAATCTAAGTCGCTCAATAAGATTCCATAAACTTTCTGAGGTTTCATGCAAGTACCAGATGACTAAAACACGGTGCAGGATTACATTTACTGTGTATAATCTCATCATATTTACCGGGTGTGAATAAATTTAAACATCGTGTTTTTGAAGATGTGCAATTATATTTGGCAGATATGCTCTTGATATAAACGATACTGATAGTCATACACTGTTCATAGTTCATAGTGTGATGTACAGTATACGTGTTAATAAACACTAAATGTACATCGGTATTTTCTTTACTTCAGATCAACTTTTAGATCAACTTTCAGTTCAATTTATGAAGGGTATGAATGAATTTGGAGGCCACTAATATTATATATATATATATATATATTATTTTTATGCAGGAAGGAGGGACCAAGGCGAATGCCAGCAAAAATTCCCCTCCCATATACGAACAATAGAGCCAAAATCAAGGCTGGGGGTTTTCAAGATGTCTGGAAACTGCATTTCAAAGATTGGAGGTCATAGACGGGTGGGGGGGAATGAAGTGAAGGAGAGTGTTCCAAAGTTGACCGGTTGAGTAGATGAAAGAGCGAAAATACTGAGTGATCTTTGCACTAGAGAGTTGGACAGAAAAGGAATGAGAATATGTAGAAAGTCTGGCGTTGCAGGCTCTCCTGAAAGTAGGAGGCATGCAGTTAGAGAGTTCAGAAGAGCAATGTCCGTTATAATAGCGATAGTGAAAAGAGTGAGGCAACATTGCGGCGAAGAGAGAGACATTGAAGACAGTCAGTAAGAGGCGGGAAATTGATGAGACGAAAAGCCTTTGATTCCATCCGTCAAGTACGGCTGTGTGGGTTGAGCCACCGCACACATGAGAAGCATACTCCATACAGGGGCGGACAAGACACCTGTACAAAGACAGCAAATGAGTTGGGGTGGAGAAACTGCAAAGCCGGTTCAGCACACCTGACTTCTTAGAAGCTGTTTTACAGAGAAGGAGTATATGTGCTCTTTCTAGGAAAGATCACGCGAAAAGAAAACGCCAACAATATTAAAGGAAGAGGAAGGATTGATATGTGTATTGTTGAAGGTAAGGGGCTAGACATTTGGAAGATTGTGACGAGTAGGATGAAGGAACCGAGTTTTTGAGGCATTGAAAACCACAAGGTTTTCTCTGCCCCAATCAGATATAGTAGGAAAATCAGAGGTCATCTGTATCATAGCCGTCTCACACGAAGCATTGAGTGTCTTCTGAGAGAGACGCTTTGTGAAGCGGGTGAAGTGAAGAGTGGAATCATCGGCGTAGGAATGGATAGGACAGGAAGTGTGACTTAATAGATCATTGATAAATATAAGGAAAAGAGTGGGTGACATTTATTAAGAATATGCGAAGCATGTTATACTTGAGAGTAGAAAAATTATTAATGACTCCCATGAATCGATGCTGCATGGAAAGAACGAGTCTCTCGACTAAAATATCTTCGCATGAGCAAGTTCAGAACGTGAATCCTTTATAAATACTCTTCACTTTTCCATACAATAACCGTTTACTTGATCAAATACTCTGTTATTTAAAGCCAAGAAAGAAGAACAGTCCTTTTTTGAATTTTTAGACGCGTCTGTTGGATTGTATTGTAGGTTCATGGAAGGCACATTTGCATGTAAATATATGTCCTAAAGGATGAAAAGTACGACATGCCCTGCAGAAATAGACGGATTTCAAAATAAACTCTGAACGTTACGAAACATTAAATTTTCTTTTTAAAAGTTTGCTTTAATTTCTCATCCTGTTCCAAATGGAAGGCAATACACAAACTTCCAAATATACTCTTGCCGCTTCTATATTCTTTATATGAAGCTTGTTGGCGGTCTATCGGATTTCGATACCAAATTTTAACCCAAAAAGGCGTCTTCGAATCCCATTAAGTGAATTTCGGTGCATTGGATGACAATAAACCTTCCCTTTAGTCTGCGTTATTGCTTCTTCAGTCCGTTTTAAAAGACTGACAATGCACGAATGAACGAATTAAAGCAATCTTCCCAGCTCCAAAAACTAATACATTTATATTTTCAAAGAGGCCATTATACCCTAATTACCCTCTTCTATATCACGCAGAAATATTATATATATAGATAGTCGTATTTAGTATATACATATATATATATATATATATATATATATATATATATAGAGAGAGAGAGAGAGAGAGAGAGAGAGAGAGAGAGAGAGAGAGAGAGAGAGAGAGAGAAATGCTGACATGAACATAATGTTTACTTCACAGACGTTTCAGGAGAACTTCTTCCTTCTTCGATAGTAAATATTTAGGGATTTTACATATATAATAACTAAATGATATATATTACAATAAAAATGAATTAAAACAAAATTAAATAAACTATATCTCTTGTGTTCGTCTCAAAGTGAAAAAGATAAAACATAAAAAATGCATCGAAACTTTTAAACTGTTATTTATACCCACGATTCCGAACCTGTGGTACGCATACCACCGTACGTATATACAGTACGTACTACCACCACCTTCTCAATATCTTGGAAGGCGCAAACATACTGACAACTAATTCAAATTAAATCCCGATTAAAGACTTTTGAAGTATATTTTATGTTAAACTATTTGTCCTAGTAAGTGGACAAGTTTTTACGCTCCTGACAATATTTAGGATATTTTGTTATATGTGTCAACTTCCTACAAAAGGATGTGTTACATTTTTATTAATATTAGAGCCCAGTAAAGGACAAAGGACAACATTGACGTAAAACAAATATATATATGTTAACCCTCCATCTAAGGCCTTGGGTGGTTCGAGGTTGACGGGGGCTTCTGGTTAGGTGGCAGCAACGGATTTCTCACTCTGGGGTAGCTGGTATTGTGTAGGGAATAGCAGTAGTTTCTTTTACTACACTCCGATTTCTTCTTGTAGTGGATCGGAGAATTCTGTGAAAACTTGTTAAATTATCTGACGGTTCCCCAATTCTTCTTGTAGCGTATCGGAGAAGTTGGAGAGGCAAAACTGGTCTCAGACTTAAGACTGACTGATTTCTAACTTTGCTGCTTCTTGAAAATGCTGTGTTAGTTTAACAACATTACTCTTGGAGAATACGGACTCGAGGGTGAAGTAAAAATATCTTTTATTAATTTTTACTGTTTCTAGATATTACAGGTAATGCTTTCAGCCTCTAGGTCAGCTCATACAAAAGAGAATAATAATTTGGAAGACTACAAAGGTTTATATATGTTTTAAATTGGTGACGTCATTACTATTTAATTTTGATCTGGTTTTTTTTTTATTCTCAATAGGCTGAATTCTTTTGCAAAATATTTGAAGATAAAAGCAAATTTTTGCTGTAACAGCATATTGACAGATAAGCAAGATATTTGAAGATGAGGGCACATTTTTCTCTTAAACAGCATATTGACAGATCTGATGTTATCATGATTTGCCAAGCCAACTAAAAATGGAATTTGAAATATGCATTTTATTATGAATTAAAATTAAACATGCATATGAGCTAAAATTAAATGCTTAAAATTTAAAATTAAGTGTTAATTTAGAGTTTTGGCAAGTTATGACTTCATCTTTTACAACTAAGAGAGAACGTATAAAAAAATTGAACATTGCAGAATTTAACACGATTACATGATTAAGCTTAATCTAAAAAATGATTAGGTAATTTAAAAAAAGAAATAGTTCATAAATTACTTAGCAAAAATAAATAGAAAGAAAATTAAAATTTTAATTATTTTTTCCAAACTTGCATTTTAGTATATATACAGTTAGAGTGTCACGCGAGTTTGGACTTTATATGCAAAAATGAATGTTAGAAGTATCATTTTTACATATATATTTACGTTTAAGATTAAAATTATTGTAATACTTTGTTGTGCAACCCCTTTTCCGATTGCACTTATTGCGCATCCGCGGGTTTGTTTCTTTTAGGATGACTCTGCCTATCCACTCGGATGGCCCTTCAATTTTATGCGTGTAGTTTTCTTGGCTTCCTTGAAGCCCACTTTAAATTTCGACTTTCAATGTTAATTTTCTCTCAGCTTACAAGAGAGGCCCAGTGCAAGGTAGCATAAAACAACACTCTCCCTCATATAAAGTATATTTTATTTCGCTCAAAATAGGACATAAATTGGAAAGAAATATACGGAGGTGCGATTACAAATTTTGTTTCAAGAAAATTAAATTCTCGATTTAAAGAAAATGGTTGCAGTTATTTAAGTCTCAAAAAACATTTATACAGAGGGTTTTTGATTTGCGTGTAACTCTAGAAATAGCACTAAATTCAAATTTCATAATCTACGAAGAAGTTTACAGAATTAGTTTGCTTACAAAATTTAGGAAATTTACTCTCAACAGTTCTGCGCGAGTTCCGCAGATTTTTCCAGGAAAAAAAGTCCGTCAAATAAATTAGAAAACTTCTCATAAAGGCTCTGCATGATCATGCATTAACTTCCCGGGTTTCCTCAGGAACCAAGCTCACCACAAGATATTTACTCTTCCCTGCGGAAACATAATATGTTGCAAACTTATAAGTTTAACCCTTTAACGCCGGAATTATTTGTAGGGTTAAGTTATGAATGCGTGTATTTGAAAGGTTAACAATATGTAGCGGTCGTCCTTTTAGGGTTAACATTTAATGTGAACCAAAAATTAAATTACAAGAAATTTCACAAAGTTCTTTTTCTGTCGCTAACAATAAAAACTTACAAACAAGTTCGCGTAAAACAAAGGAAATTCCGATTTTAGAACAACGTGAAACAGTTTTAACTCAACTTAGAAATTTTCATTCATGCCACAGAATTTAAGGATTTATTCTTACAAGCTACTTTAGCTTTTGAGGACGGAGCTACAACTAACTTAGAAATCTACAATATTCTGAATGACCTCTCAAAAACATTTTCATTACATAAGGTCGTCCCTACGAAAGCTTTCATCCATATATAAGGAAAGAAGGAGCTTTTCTTTTTCCTCACTGGGTATTACAAGAATCATTGTCCTTTGATTGGACATTGACATTCCCTTCCAAAAGAAAGCTCATCCTTTTCCTTAAAAATCAACTTAAAATAAAGTCCTTTCTTCGAAGTCATGGTTCAATTTAACAAGTGAATTCGAAGTCTGTTTCCCAAAAGTTTAACCACGAAACGAAAAGAAGACAAACCATCTTACACGAAGGTCAGTTTGTTTTCCCTTCCTACCCAACGAACCGAGAGGCGCCATTCAAGACCCTACCATAAACCTTTACCTCAAGGCTGACCTGGGTGATACAATTACCATGAAAAGCCAAAAATAAAAATCGAACGAATTTTAAACAATTTGAAACATTTTTATTTTTTAACCATGTATCAAGAAACCTATTGATATTCTTCAATAACAATAATCTAAACTACTTTTTTCTAGAGATTTAAACAACAAAATCTTAAAACTAAAATTTCTGTTCCTCTTTTAGTAAGAGATTTCGGCACACAAATTTGCCGTCACTCCCCTCTTTTAATTTTGCACTCCGATGCAAACTTACATAACTACGGGCGGTTATCATCACTAGATTCACAATTTTCATTACTATTTTGTTTTTAATTTGTCTCCTTTATTGGGACACTAACACTGGCACAGTTAGTTTTAATCGTCCTCGGTTTCTTCGTAGTGTACTGGAGGTCTGAGCTTAAGAGCATATGGACGGTCGATCGGTGACCCTGTGAAAGCAGCCTGTCTACTTTGTCCTGGGAACCCTATTCCCCCGCGGTCCCCGCGAGGAAGTTCCTGTCCGCCATTGGACAGGAAGTGCACTCCGATTCACCTCCACTAGTCGATGTTTCTCCGTTTCCTGGGCGAGGCTCTCCGGGAGGAAGTGGTTCAGAAGCGCCCGGCGGTTCCTGTTCCGCCACTCGGTTTTGCCAGTGGGTAGGCAGCGCACTCCGGTTCACTTCCCCGTGTCGATGTTTCTCCGGTGCCGAAGGCGAATTTCCAGAGAAGAGGGGCGGTGACCCTTCCCTCATCTCGTCCCCTGCACCATCCACCCTGCCTTGTCGCTCGACGTCCCCTGGGGCATCGATGCTGCGGCAGATGCGGTCCCGATGGATCACTATCTGATGTCCAGTGATCATGTGGCGCAGGAGATAAGTGACTGGAGTCTTCTGTTCGAGGATAATGTATAGATCCTCGTACCGGGGCTCCAACTTGCCTCTGCCTGGTCGTGGGTAATCAATGTACACCAAGCCGTGGGGCGCCTTTTCTTCGAACGGCTTCAATTCCTTGATTCCATTGGTCTTCTCATAGCTAAGCATGAACTCTTCCACTCGGCGGTAGATTTCGCTCAGACTTCTCTTTCGGTCTTCGGCGTATTCCTCAGGGTTGTACGGGCTCAGGCACGCCTCCTGTGGCATGCGGAATAGCTTTGAAGGTACACTAGGGGGTCGCCCGTACATCAAGAAGAATGGAGAATACCCCGTGGCTCGGTGCACTCGGATGTTCAGGGACAATTCCACGGTGTCGAGGATTTTATCCCAGGCTCGTCCAGTTTCTTCACAAAGTATTCGGAGTTTGATGCACAGCTCTTTGTTCAGATGTTCGATCTTCACTTTGCTTTGAGGATGGTATGCGGCGGTCCGTTGGTGTTGTACTTCCCAAACCCGGAAGAGCTCCTGCAAGGTAGAGTTCCAAAATTCCTTGCCTTGGTCGGATACTACTGCGGAAGGGGCGCCCAGTTTGCACAATATTAAACGATGGAGCTTGTCCGCCACCTCCGGGCGACTTATTTTTTATTGCCGCCAGGATGGTAAACTTGCTAAAACTGTCCACACACGCAAGACATAATTGCTGCCATCCCCAGTCGGAGAAAGGGGGCCAACTAAGTCCACGTGCAGAAGTTTCCAAGGACGGTGGCCTCACACACAAGGCATTGTTTCCACAGTCTCTTTCCACGTCTGTTTGTTCCGTGCACACGTGTTGCACTTTTGGACCACCTGCCGTACATGTTGAACCGTGCCTGGTCAAAAATAGAGGTCCCGTAGGATTTCTGTAGTCCCCGCATCTCCAGGATGAATGCTCCCAACGTCTGTGTGTGCGTTCCAAATGAGCTGCTCTCTCAACATTTTGGGAACTACGATGACCTCTCTCTCCCGTTCACATCGATGTAAGCCAGCAAGTTTTTCACGCGTTTGAATCTCGACGGCGAGATGGGCTTGGATACGGGCCAGCTGAAAGCCTTTCTTTCTTCGACGGCTGTTCGAATTGCCGCTATTTCAACATATACCGTTTTTTCGTATATCGCGTTCACAAACTCCTTAGTCACTCCAGGCGGGCGGGACAACCAATCGGCCACTCTGCTGAGTTTGCCCTTCACGTACTTGATGAGAACGGAGTAGTCTTTAGTGTTATAACCCAACGTGCTAGTCTTCCGTTGGGCTCTCGATGTCCTTCCCTCAGAAGCCACTTGAACGGCTTATGGTCAGAACGGACGATGACTCTCTAAACAAATATAAAGGGGTGAGCCTTTTTCAATGAAAAGACGATTGCAAGCAGCTCCTTCTCGTAGGTGGAATAATTCAGTTCTGCGCCCGTTAATGTTCTGGAGCGAAATAGGATTGTTTTTTCGATTCCTTCTTGCTCCTGCGCGAGTACTCCCCCGATGGCTACTTGACTTGCGTCCGTATTCAAAATGAACTCCTGTTCAAAATTTGGGTACGCCAGTATGATGTCAGTTGTCAGAGTATCTTTGAGTGATTGCCAGGCGGTCTCTTGCAGAGTGTCCCATCCCCAAGATTCCTTGGTAGACACTTCATTAAGAGGGCGAGCAATCTGACTGAATCCCTTTATAAATTTCCCGTAGTAGGAGGCGAGGCCCAAAAATGGCTTCAATTCCGTTTTGTTAGTTGGCCTCTGGGAGTTTTTAATGGCCTCCACTTTGGATTCCTGTGGCTTCATCCCGTTCCTGGTGACCACATGGCCCAGATACTCCACCTGAGATTGCAATAATTGACATTTTTCTAACTTTACGTTTAAGTTGACTGTGCGTAGGCTATCCAAGGCTCGTCGTACCCTTTTGTCATGTTCTTCCAAGGACCTTCCAAGGACAATGAGGTCATCCAGGTAACTCAACACTTCCTTATCCAGTTGCTCCCGAAAAATAAAATTCATTACTCTTTGGAACATTGGTGGACTATTGGACAATCCAAACGGGACCACCCTGAACTCGAAATGACCGTTTCCCGTTAAGAAGGCAGTTTCGAGATGCTGTCGTCGTGAATTGCCAGCTGCTAATATCCCGAACGTATATCCATACGAGAAATAATGAGCCCCGTGCAGGTAGCGTTCAAAGGTCTATAATGTACACGGATGAAAGAAACACGAAAGAATTTGCAAAAGCAGGTTGTCAGATCAGAAGGACAGTTCTTGAGAGCAACAGGAGAAACACCATCAGGACCGTACGCCCTCCTAGAGTTGATCCCAGATAGGGCAGTAAAAACATCTTTGGAAGATATTCTAATTTCAGACATAATAAGGTCAGAGGGGGTAGGAGATAGAGGAACAGCGCCGGAATCGTCCAGAATTGAGTTGGAAGCGGAAGTTTGAGCGAAGAATTCAGCTTTATCAGAAGAGACGGCAACTGAGCAGTCGGAATGGAAAAGAGGAGGGAAAGAGAAAGTAAAACTGTTGAAGAGGTTCTTAGCTAGATGCCAGAAAGAGCGAGAAGAATTAGAATTGGATAAGTTTTCATATTCATATTTTTGTCGGATGAAGGAATTTTTGACGAGTCGAAGAACAGATTTTGCACAATTCCGGGCAGAAATATAAGCTGGGTGAGAGTCAGGAGTTAGATGGCGACGGTACCTTCTTAAAGATTCCTCTCTGTTGCGGATAGCATCAGAACAAGTAAAGTTAAACCAAGGTTTTATTGCATTAGTAGTAGGAATAGAATATGGAATGTACGCCTCCATGCCCGAGGCGCCAAAGTGGCGCCAAAATGCCAAAGGTGCCTCCCTTTGGGAGGATCCAAAGGCCGAATTGGAGCGATAGGACAGGCAACAGATAAAAGATTGTGGTCGGAGGAGCCCAACGGAGAAAAAAGTTTGACAGAATAAGAAGAAGGATGAGAGGTATGAAATAAATCCAGAATGTTGGGCATATCTCCAAGGCGATCAGGGATACAAGTAGGGTGGGGTAAAATCTGCTCTAGGTCATTCAGGATAGAAAAGTTGTGAGCTAGTTCACCAGGGATGTTAGTGAAATGGGAGGAAAGCCAAAGGTGGTGGTGAACATTGAAATCTCCTAAAATGGAGATTTCAGCAAAGGTTGAGCAAGTAAGAATGTATTCCACTTTGGAAGTGAAGTAGTCAAATAATTTTGGATAGTCAGTAGAATTAGGGGAAAGGTAAACACCGCAGGTGTATTTTGTTTGAGATTGGCATGTAAGCCGTAGCCAGGAGGTTGTGTTCAACAGATTGAAAATTTGAGAAAAGGCCACGAATGTTGCAGAAGTTTATGCAAAATGAATTAGGCAGAGGCCCAGAACATCTCGAATAGGTCGTAGCAGATCCATCCCGCTGCCTTGGTCTGCGTTCCCCGTATCGGCAGCGGCAGAGCCAGAAGTGGGGACATTTATGGTCCGCTCCCCAGGATACTACGAGGTTCATGAAGTTGATGCCATTGTTATTTTTTTTTAAAGATTATTTAGTGTGTAAGATGAACGTATATTTCGTGAGGAATGTGGAGAGAAGTGTGTGATTGATAGAATGCTAAACTGCCCACAGGGTAGATGAGACACGGAAAAAGCGCACCTGAAGAGGACACTGACAGGAGAAACGGGAGTTCCAGCACTCCCTCTCTTCTGTCTAACGTCCCCCTCCCAATTCCTTAATAATGGCTATAAACCTTTCATTACTATATTGCTCTAATTCATCTCTTCTAAATTCTCCAAATAATGACTTGTACTGTACGTACAAATTAAATAACTATGGCGTATTAATTATGAATTGATGTATGGCATAATTTGAATAACTATGACGCCATAAAGTAGCTTAATTCCCTTCACATTTTCCTGTCATTAATTTCTTGTATCAGACTGTATTGAGCACGTCTTGTTACCTCCGGGAAGCTCAGGACATTGCGGGTAGCAAACATTTGCGAAGCTGAGCATCTCGGGGGTAATTTATGTAAGAGTCTAAAAGACCTGTTGTACAGCAAATTTAGGGTTCTGCCAGAACCTTTTTTATAATTCACCCACAGTTACTGTCCGTATATATTACTGCAGAAAGTACGAAAGAGAGTGTCTTTAGCTTCACTTGAACAGAATCGAAAGTTCCTTATAGTCATATTCGCTTTAGCACAAAGGCTTCGAGATTGTTTTCTTATATCCGAGTCATCACTCAATGAGCTGGTCGAAGTTTGATCCAAATACTTAAACTCTTGTACTTCCTCAATTATTTCACCTTTCATTTTAAGCCTAATATCAGCTAGCTGATTACAGCTTTTAGGATGAAATTGCATAACCTTAGTTTTTGTAACATTAAAAAAAATATCATGTTTCTGCGAAGCCGTTTCGCAGACTTTTAGTAGCCAATCCAGACCTTTAACAGAGGGACTTATTAACACCATATCATCGGTATAAACTAAGTTATTTATCCTTGTGTTATTTATACAACATCCCACTGTTGCCTCATTAAGTGAAGCAATTAATCCATGAATATACACATTAAACAGCATAAGGAAGAGCAAAGAGCCTTGTCTCACCCCGCAATAGGAGCCAAAACATTTGGAGAGTACAATAAGTACATTGTCCCATCGAATGGTAAAAGATTGGTGGGAATACCAAAATTTCAATAAATTTAATGTGTACATGGGAACCTTCCTATCTTCTAGTTTTGCAAATAAAATATTGTGGTTCACTCTATCATATGCCTTACTTATATCTAGGAAACAGCAATAAATAGTTAAATTAATGTCAATGTATTTAGATAGTGTTTCTTTAAATACATAGATACACAGGTCAGTTGAGTAGAACCTTTTAAAACCAAACTGACTAGGAGATGTCCATCGGGAATCATTTAATCGGAGTAACAAGAGTTTTTCTAGTAGTTTCGAGAAGCAGGAAACGACAGCAATAGGCCATAACTATTGCTAGACAGAATGTCTCCATACTTATTTTCGACCAGGGACAAGATATATACCCTCATGAACTCTGCAGGGATATAGCTATGAGCAAGCATGGCTGATAGGAGCAATGATATATGCAGACATAGTACGTCATTGGCATATTTTAAGTGCTCATTCGATAGGTTATCTAACCCTGACGCACAACCAGTCTTTAGCTCTTTAAATTACCTCTTTACTTCAGGAAATGATATCAAAGTATTTTCTCTTGTCCCTCCCACAGGCGTTTTGCTTAATCGATCTTATATATAGATATATATAGAGGGTGTCCCATAAGTCCGGCATCATAGGAAAAATAATAAAAAAAGGCAAAACAAAAGCTTTTATTTACAGAACGTGCTCAATATTGTTCCGTAGCCCATTCACAAAATTCCATCCGCCGGTCGGGATCATCTTCGCTTAATTTCTGTAGGATCTGAAGTTTATATGGATGCCATTTGTGAGCCTGAAGAATGCGATGGATGCTACTTTTCGACACTCCTGTCTCGGCGGACAATCGCCGAAGAGACTTATTAGGACTTCTGTTAAAATGAGCCAGGATAGCAGTCGCTGTATCATCGTCAGTGGACCTCCTTGAAGGTCCACTGCATGGTTTATCTTCTATGGATTCTGTTTCCTTAAACTTTGCAACAAGTCTGCTAACACAACTCTGTGTTATTGGCTCGCGGTCTGGATGCAGTCTGTTAAATTCAGCAGCGGCCTCTCTTTGACTCCGATTTCCTATGAGTAGAATTATCTGGATTCGTTCTTCCTTGCTCACAGACATTATGGCCTGTAGAAAGAGAAAAATATGAATTATGGTTTGTGCATATATATATATATATATATATATACATTCAACTGCAAAGAACACGCAGTATAAATAACGTAAAGAACGACGCTTGTATAGGAGATATTCCGCGCAAGACGAGAAAGAGAAAACAACAAATGAAAAAATGAAGTACCACCTAGGAATCGAACCCGGGATCTTCCGATTGCCGGTCAGACGCGATAACCACTACACCATGGACTTCACTCCTCCAAATGCCGTAATTCCTCTACATACTCGCAGAAACCAATGCCCCAAGGGGGCACCTCCCGCATGCCGTAACATTATATACATTCAACTGCAAAGAACACGCAGTATAAATAACGTAAAGAACGACGCTTGTATAGGAGATATTCCGCGCAAGACGAGAAAGAGAAAACAACAAATGAAAAAATGAAGTACCACCTGGGAATCGAACCCGGGATCTTCCGATTGCCGGTCAGACGCGATAACCACTACACCATGGACTTCACTCCTCCAAATGCCGTAATTCCTCTACATACTCGCAGAAACCAATGCCCCAAGGGGGCACCTCCCGCATGCCGTAACATTATATACATTCAACTGCAAAGAACACGCAGTATAAATAACGTAAAGAACGACGCTTGTATAGGAGATATTCCGCGCAAGACGAGAAAGAGAAAACAACAAATGAAAAAATGAAGTACCACCTGGGAATCGAACCCGGGATCTTCCGATTGCCGGTCAGACGCGATAACCACTACACCATGGACTTCACTCCTCCAAATGCCGTAATTCCTCTACATACTCGCAGAAACCAATGCCCCAAGGGGGCACCTCCCGCATGCCGTAACATTATATACATTCAACTGCAAAGAACACGCAGTATAAATAACGTAAAGAACGACGCTTGTATAGGAGATATTCCGCGCAAGACGAGAAAGAGAAAACAACAAATGAAAAAATGAAGTACCACCTGGGAATCGAACCCGGGATCTTCCGATTGCCGGTCAGACGCGATAACCACTACACCATGGACTTCACTCCTCCAAATGCCGTAATTCCTCTACATACTCGCAGAAACCAATGCCCCAAGGGGGCACCTCCCGCATGCCGTAACATTATATACATTCAACTGCGCGGAATATCTCCTATACAAGCGTCGTTCTTTACGTTATTTATACTGCGTGTTCTTTGCAGTTGAATGTATATAATGTTACGGCATGCGGGAGGTGCCCCCTTGGGGCATTGGTTTCTGCGAGTATGTAGAGGAATTACGGCATTTGGAGGAGTGAAGTCCATGGTGTAGTGGTTATCGCGTCTGACCGGCAATCGGAAGATCCCGGGTTCGATTCCCAGGTGGTACTTCATTTTTTCATTTGTTGTTTTCTCTTTCTCGTCTTGCGCGGAATATCTCCTATACAAGCGTCGTTCTTTACGTTATTTATACTGCGTGTTCTTTGCAGTTGAATGTATATAATGTTACGGCATGCGGGAGGTGCCCCCTTGGGGCATTGGTTTCTGCGAGTATGTAGAGGAATTACGGCATTTGGAGGAGTGAAGTCCATGGTGTAGTGGTTATCGCGTCTGACCGGCAATCGGAAGATCCCGGGTTCGATTCCCAGGTGGTACTTCATTTTTTCATTTGTTGTTTTCTCTTTCTCGTCTTGCGCGGAATATCTCCTATACAAGCGTCGTTCTTTACGTTATATATATATATATATAATTTAGGGTGTCACTTAAATGCAAAGTTTGAAATTTTCATGCTGACACCCCGCGAATCTATTCCATTGGTAAAAAAAACATGGTGACTGAAAAATCTTTTTATTTGAATAACTATAAAAGGTCGCCCCCGCCTTCCAAAGTTTAATGCTTGCGCGGCGTCTCCATAATCGTTCATTAGATATCTATATATCTCTATATATGTGTGTGTGTGTGTCTGTGTGTGTCTGAATATCTGAGAAATAAAGTGAACAATACTTAACGATTCACCGTTTCTCATTTCAGCTACGTGATTTCTGGTGATGGAAACCCGGAAGTGTATATACCTATTAGGGGCTGCGGTTGATGAGGTGAAAGGATGCAAGCTTCCTTCCTACAGGCAAGCATTCGGTTACTTCCTTTACCTTCACCATGAAAAGAAAATGACAATACGTGACGCGTTGAGGAAGTCACTTCGAGCAGTGATGTCCTTCTGGGAGAAAGCTCACATTCCAACCAGACTCGAGACACACTGCGTCAGCAAACTGGATAAAGTCTTCGAGGAGTGGAAAGGACTCAAAAAACACGCCTCAAGGACGAGCGATTCACACAAGACGAAAGAAAAAGAATTCATTGAACGCCTCGATCGTCTCTTTGACATCGCCCACGCTGATTGTGAGAAATTGGTCAAGTACCCAGAGGATTGGGAGTTCCTTCAGCAGCAGCGCCAGAAAGGACGTCCAGGTTCAATGGCAGGTTTGGACATGACCCATCAGCGCCAAGTCAAAGATTGTACTCGACGTCGGGAGGAAGAGGAGAAACGAAGAAAGCGATCAGCAGCTGAAATGGAGGCAGTATCCAACGAAGCGGTTTTGGAGTCCTCATCCTCCAGCTCAGATGATAGCGAAGAAAAAGGAGCATGTGGTGGTTCGTTAGCGTCTAAACAAAGAGCAACGAAGAACATCATGACATCGGAATTGGCGGCAGCGCTTGATCGCACGCAACTCTCGTCAAGAAAGGCCACATATCTGCTGTTTGAGGCAGCTTCCAGCTTAGGGCATGATGCTAGCGACTACAACATCAATCGTGGATCCATTCATCGTCAGCGTGAAAAATTCCGTACCCTTAAGGCTCGGCAACTGAAGAGCGAGTTCCAAGGCAATAGTCCGTTGACTGTTCACTGGGACGGAAAACTCATGCAAGATCTGACGTCACGAGAATATGTTGACCGCTTACCTATTCTTGTATCTGGCTCCGGGACAGAGCAGCTCCTCGGGTGCCAAAACTTCTGTCAGGAACCGCGCTGGCACAAACAAATGCCATCATAGATTGCCTGAATGAATGGGGAGTGACCGATCATGTCAAATCTATGTGTTTCGACACAACCGCGACAAACACAGGCCACCGTGGAGGAACTTGTGTTCTTCTGGAAGAAAAAGTTGGACGTGACCTGTTACACTGCGCGTGCAGACACCATGTACTGGAGTTGGTGCTACAGGCGGCATTCGCAGCATCGCTAGATTCAGTATCTACCGGTCCAGAAATTCTGCTTTTCAAGCGCTTCCATGATTATTGGACCCGCATTGACCAGCAACAGTTCTAAACTGCGGACACAGATGCGTTCACCAAAGCAGCTATTTTTAAGCATAGAACGGAGCTCATTGAGTTTGCAAAATCACAAGCACTTCAAGTTCGTGATGACTATCAGGAATTCCTCGATCTTTCCGTCATCTTTCTTGGAGGAGTTCCATACAAGGGACTAAACTTCCGCGCCCTGGTGCTATGCACCTGGCGAGATGGATGGCTAAGGGGCTCTATGCCATCAAGATCTGGCTCTTCCGAAGACAGTTTAAACTGACGAACACTGAGGAACGCGGAATTCGAGATATCTGCCTCTTTTCTGTTCTAGTTTACATGAAAGCGTGGGCAACAGCTCATCTGTCCATCGAAGCTCCGCTGAATGATTGGGAATTGATGAGGACGCTCCTTCGATACCCGCACAAGAAGATCTCTGATGGTACCACCAAGAAGCTGTCTGCGCACCTGTGGTACCATTCGGAGGAGGCAGTGGGTCTGGCGTTCTTTGATGAGAGGATATCGATGGAAGTGAAGTGCAGCATGGTTGCAGCGTTAGATCAAGAAGCCCCTCACATGCCGCCAAAACGACCTTTGGTTCTTGATACTATGTTCCTCAGTGACAGCAAAGGACTGGAGCAACTGATCACAAAGAACACCCGAGGATTCTTCTCAAAACTTCAGTTGCCAGATTGCTTTCTGCTCCACCATCCCAGTTCATGGACGTCAAACTCTGAATACGTGCAAGCTCGGGATGTGGTCTCCAAACTTGCAGCGGTGAACGACAGAGCAGAACGGGCCGTGGCTCTGGTGAAGGAGCTGAACGGAAAGTTGACAGTGAAAGAAGAACAGCTCCAGTTCCTCGTTCAAGTTGTCAATGACCACAGAAAGCAACACCCAGCTCCGAACAAATCAGCATTAGTGAGGACGCGAAAGAACTAATCACTGATCAGCGTATGAGCACCAATTATTCTGCTACTGTATATTTATTTTATTTCTCAAAGTTTTGCTTTTGTTGCTTCTCCATTTTGTACCATTATTCGCCAAATTATGTCTTCTATTTTGATTATATAATCTGTTTGTATTCTTTGCGTTTTTAAGTGTCTTACTTTCGTTATTTCACCAAATTGCCTTGTTTTTTATTATCTGGTTCGGCCGAAGCTGTGAACACTGAACAGCTTGTTGACGTCAACAAATGGGTCTTGTTTTCAGTGACGAGGGCGACCTTTAAATGATGACCAATCAGGACCAAATTTCTCTTCCGTATGTTTTACACCACATGGAACAATTTTAGGGGGTGTCATAGGAAAATATCCATCGTTTAATTTTCCCCCTATTACCTAGTGACACCCTAATATATATATATATATATTATATTTATTATATATATTATGATCTGTCTCATCTCGAAAACTAGACGTGCTAGAGGAAACCGAAAACAGATTGGGAAACAGCGTCCTACAGTTATCTAGCCCACCCATAATTATATCTGATAAAAAATACTTGTTGGCCAGTGTTATTATTATTTTGATTTTCATGCAGACTATAATATGCACATTTTTATTATTTTCTTCACACACACACACACACACATACACACACACACACACACACATATATATATATATATATATATATATATATATATATATATATATGGTAACCCCTTCTTCTATGGCCTTGGTTGGTTCGAAGTCGACGGGGTTCTGGTTAGGAGGCAGCAACGGATTTGTTACTCACAATAGTTTCTTCTATACTACTCTCCGATTTCTTCTTACAGTGGATCGGAGGATTCTGTGAAAACTTACTAAATTATCTGATGGTTCACCGATTCTTCTTATAATGTATCGGGAAATTATTTTTCTCTACTTTATTGACTGAGTTCTCGGACGAGAGTACGGCTCGAAGGAAAAGATAAAAAACTTTATTTTACTGTAATTTACTGCTAAAATTTACAGACAATGCTCAGCCTCTAAGTTTAATTTACAGGGGGAGGGGTTCGACCTCTTTCGACCATGGCTAAGGCCGGAATTTAAAAGTGAGAAGGGCTCCAACCTCCTCGCTGAAAGGCTGCTAACAAGGGAGTGTCTCTTATTTTACAAATACAAGCATCATATAAGTCTAAATGTTGGGGTAGTGCAGTTGAAGGTTACGTTCCCCCCTTTAAACACATATCAGAATTTTGAAAGATTCCAAAATAAAACGAAAAAATAAATAACAAAAAAAATAATAACACTGGTCAACAAAGATTTTTCATCAGAGTAAAATTTGTGGTGGCTGGATAGCATTCTTCACGCTGATTCCAAAACTGCATTCAGATTGTTTCTAGCACGTATACTTTTCAAGATGAAGGCATATATATAACTACACAGATTTAACCATTTTAAATAGGCAAAATACTAATATTTCAACATTTGATTGTGTTTATTTTATTGTGTTTTTTTAGTTTATTCATCTTATTTATTTCAATTATCTTAATTATACATCTTATGTATTTCAGGTGTGAGCTTTTACGTCTAGCAGCATTGTGATTCAGGCAACAACGCCGTGCTTTGTGTGTCAAAAGATCAGTCCAGTCCAAGAACTTGTTGTCAAGTTGGTGAACATTTTTTTTGAATTTATAGTTTGCTCAGGTCAGTCAACATGCCTCGACAATGTAAGAATGACCCCGACAAGTTCTGTTTCGTATGCGGCCAGTTGACAACTAAAACACAGCGACGAAGTATTACAACCGACATTAAAAAATATACAAGCTATACTTTGGTTGCCATCTAGGTGACCAAGATAAACCATGGGCGACACATCAAATCTGTTCTGGCTGTTCAAATGGATTACGTGATTGGTTTAACAAAAAGAAAGCTTCAATGCCATTTGCCATACCCATGATATGGAGGGAGCCGAGAGATCATCATGAAGACTGTTATTTTTGTAGTGTGAACTTAATGGGTTTTTCTGCCAAGAACAAACACCAGATTGTATATCCAAACTTGGATTCAGCACGTAGACCAGTAAAACATGATGAAACATTGCCCATTCCAATTCCCCCAAGTGATAGGCTAGATTCTATCATAGATGACATGGAAAGTGATGAAGGTGCAACTGGCGTTTCCGGACCATCTACAGAACCAGAGTACACTTTTGAAGGTAGACATTTAGAGCCTAAAAAGTTAACCAAGGACAGTTGAATGATCTTGTTAGAGACTTATCGCTGTCTAAAGAGAAATCAGAGCTTCTCGCCTCAAGACTAAAGGAGAACAATTTACTTGAGAACAATGTTCGTATTAGTTACTACCGAAAGCGGAATTTTGAATTAACAGCATTCTTTTCAGTAGACGGTCCTCTCTGTTATTGCCATGACATCAATGGACTATTTACAGCCATATCTCAGACGTATGTGGCATCTGAGTGGCGCCTCTTTATTGACTCGTCGCAGAGAAGCCTAAAAGCAGTTATTTTGCATAATGGTAATATAATGCCATCCATCCCCATTGCCATTCCATCCATCTAAAAGAGACATTGACAATATGGATATACTACTTAAGGCAATCAAATACGACAGTCATCAATGGAATGTTTGTGGAGATCTAAAAGTTATAGGAATGCTTATGGGTATGCAGTCAGGATTCACAAAATTTTGTTGTTTCCTTTGCCTGTGGGACAGTCGCGCCACTATAGAACATTACACCAAAAGTGACTGGCCACTTAGGTATACATATGTCCCAGGGATAAGCAATGTCCAGTCTGTCCCTTTAGTGGATCCCCAAAAGATCTATCTGCCACCTCTTCACATTAAACTTGGTTTAATGAAGAATTTTGTTAAAGCAATGGTAAAGTCAATTCTGAAGGGTTCCAATACCTTTCAAGGAAATTTCCGAAGGTTACTGCAGCAAAATTGAAGGAAGGAATATTTGTTGGGCCACAAATAAGGGAGGTTTTGAATGACACTGAATTGAAAAAGTCCTAAGTCCGCTGGAATTGACGGCTTGGCTGGCGTTCAATGGATATATGAAAACTTTCTTGGAAGCACAAGTCACCTGCGTATAAGGATGGAGTCAAGAACCTCCTTGATGCCTTCAAAGAAATGGAGTGTCGAATGTCGTTAAAATTCACTTCCTGCATTCCCACTTGGATTTCTTTCCTGAAAACCTTGGTGCAGTGAGTGACGAGCAAGGAGAGCGCTTCCATCAAGATATTCAGATGATGGAGAAGCGCTACCAAGGATATTGGAATGAAAGCATGATGGCGGACCATTGTTGGATGCTGTATCGTGACAATCCAGGCCAAATTTACAAAGGAATCACACTCACAGCGCTTTTAATAAAGTAATGTATATATTCTTTATTATAAGTACATTAAATAAGGTATATGATGTATTGTTGTTTAGCATTCCTAAGTGTGATCTATACATCCATAAATTTTCTTATAGCAATATCAAAAACTTAAAAATATCAAAACCAGTGTATCTATATAACTATACGTGCTAGAAAAAATATAAAACCAGATTCGGAATCAGCGCGAAATATGCATTAAGAAAAGTGTGATCATGTTTGTGATGAGAAAAAATGTTTCATTTTGTTGGCCACTGCAATCGTAATATCGCCGAGTATACATTCCTAAATGGCGACAATTTCGGAGTAGCACATTGTGTACAATCTAAGTACATTATTAAGTACAGTGTAATTTTGGTTTACTGCAACTATGATTATAATTGCGAATTAATTCACACTCACTTATTATCGTCAATTACAGTTTCATTAATGTCCATTAATTACATCATATTAAATTATTACAGTTACCGTATTTCCCGGCATATAACGCGCACTTTTTTTCCCCCAAAATACTCCAAAAATTACCCTGCGTTAAAATTAACTCGTTAAAATTGTACATGTGAAATGAGGTAGGAGGTATATTGTTTCCTCAATTTTTATTTTCCTAAATTTTCTCTTCAAAATTAGGGTGCGCGTTATACGCCGGGAAATACGATAATTATAGTTTCATTAAAGTACATCAATTACATTATATTAAAATATTACAGTTAATTAGAATTAAACAGTTAACTATAGCTTTGTTTTGTTTTTACAGTGTTTCATATTATAGACAATTAAGATGTTAGGAATATAACACAAAGTACATGGGTACATACGGTGTATATATACACCTTTGGTAGCTTCCGCCCGAATTGTTCATTCTGACGAAGGTCAAGCTTTTCACTCCACCTTAGACCTACAGTTTAACGTGGAATCCGAACCACGCCCCTTCAGCAGCCCAGCGTCTTAACCACTAGGCCACCTAGGGTACCCATTTATCTACCAACCACTTTCTTTATTGTGTGGAAGGATGAACAGCTGGGTTTTGCTGCGCGCCGGCTGCCGTCGGGTCTCGAACCCGAGGCCGATGGATTCATAGTCAGCGACGCTAACCACAACACACCATATATTATATATATATATATATAATATATATATATATATATATATATATATATATGATACACACAAACCGTGCATGGAACAAGGAACTCTTCTAGGAAAATTAAATCCACTATAGTCCAAATAAGTAATGGTAAATGACGTCGGGCTGGCATCATGAAAAAGAAAAAACTATAGTATTTGTCATTTACCATTACTTATTCGGACTATAGTGGATTTAATTATCCCAGAAGAGTTCCTTGTTCCATGCACGGTCTGTGTGTATCATATATATATATATATATATATATATATATATATATGACTATGAATCCATTGGCCTCGGGTTCGAGACCCGACGGCAGCCGGCGCGCAGCAAAACCCAGCTGTTCATCCTTTCACACAATAAAGAAAGTGGTTGGTAGATAATTGGTACCCTAGGTGGCCTAGTGGTTAAGACGCTGGGCTGCTGATGAGCGTGGTTCGGATTCCACGTTAAACTGTAGGTCTAAGGTGGAGTGAAAAGCTTGACCTTCGTCAGAATGAACAATTCGGGCGGAAGCTAACCAAAGGTGTATATATACACCGTATGTGCCCATGTACTTTGTGTTATATTCCTAACATCTTAATTGTCTATAAATATGAAACACTGTAAAAACAAAACAAAGCTATAGTTAACTGTTTATTCTAATTAACTGTAATATTTTAATATAATGTAATTGATGTACTTTAATGAAACTATAATTACCGTATTTCCCGGCGTATAACGCGCACCCTAATTTTGAAGAGAAAATTTAGGAAAATAAAAATTGAGGAAACAATATACCTCCTACCTCATTTCACAAGGACAATTTTAAAGAGTTAATTTTAACGCAGGGTAATTTTTGGAGTATTTTGGGGGAAAAAAAGTGCGCGTTATATGCCGGGAAATACGGTAACTGTAATAATTTAATATGATGTAATTAATGGACATTAATGAAACTGTAATTGACGATAATAAGTGAGTGTGAATTAATTCGTAATTATAATCATAGTTAAAGTAAACCAAAATTACACTGTACTTAATAATGTACTTAGATTGTACACAATGTACTACTCCGAAATTGTCGCCATTTAGGAATGTATACTCGGCGATATTACGATTATTATTATTTATTATTTTTTTTTTCGTTTTATTTTGGAATCTTTCAAAATTCTGATATGTGTTTAAAGGGGGGAACTTAACCTTCAACTGCACTCCCCCAACATTTAGACTTATATGATGCTTGTATTTGTAAAATAAGAGACACTCCCTTGTAGCAGCCTTTCAGCGAGGAGGTTGGAACCCTCCTCACTTTTAAATTCCGGCCTTAGCCATGGTCGAAAGAGGTCGAACCCCTCCCCCTGTAAATTAAACTTAGAGGCTGAGCATTGTCTGTAAATTTTAGCAGTAAATTACAGTAAAATAAAGTTTTTTATCTTTTCCTTCGAGCCGTGCTCTCGTCCGAGAACTCAGTCAATAAAGTAGAGAAAAATAATTTCCCGATACATTATAAGAAGAATCGGTGAACCATCAGATAATTTAGTAAGTTTTCACAGAATCCTCCGATCCACTGTAAGAAGAAATCGGAGAGTAGTATAGAAGAAACTATTGTGAGTAACAAATCCGTTGCTGCCTCCTAACCAGAACCCCGTCGACTTCGAACCAACCAAGGCCATAGAGAAGGGGGTTACCATATATATATATATATATATATATATATATATATATATATATATATATATGTGTGTGTGTGTGTGTGTGTGTGTGTGTGTGTGTGTGTGTGAAGAAAATAATAAAAATGTGCATATTATAGTCTGCATGAAATCAAAATAATAATAACACTGGCCAACAAGTATTTTTTATCAGATATAATTATGGGTGGGCTAGATACCTGTAGGGACGCTGATTCCAAATCTGTTTTCGGGTTTCCTCTAGCACGTCTAGTTTTCGAGATGAGACAGATCATAATATATATAATAAATATATATATATATATATATATATATATATATATATATATATATATATATATATATATATATATATATATATATATATATATATATATATATATATGCACACACCATAATTCATATTTTTCTCTTTCTACAGGCCATAATGTCTGTGAGCAAGGAAGAACGAATCCAGATAATTCTACTCATAGGAAATCGGAGTCAAAGAGAGGCCGCTGCTGAATTTAACAGACTGCATCCAGACCGCGAGCCAATAACACAGAGTTGTGTTAGCAGACTTGTTGCAAAGTTTAAGGAAACAGAATCCATAGAAGATAAACCATGCAGTGGACCTTCAAGGAGGTCCACTGACGATGATACAGCGACTGCTATCCTGGCTCATTTTAACAGAAGTCCTAATAAGTCTCTTCGGCGATTGTCCGCCGAGACAGGAGTGTCGAAAAGTAGCATCCATCGCATTCTTCAGGCTCACAAATGGCATCCATATAAACTTCAGATCCTACAGAAATTAAGCGAAGCTGATCCCGACCGGCGGATGGAATTTTGTGAATGGGCTACGGAACAATATTGAGCACGTTCTGTAAATAAAAGCTTTTGTTTTGCCTTTTTTAATTATTTTTCCTATGATGCCGGACTTATGGGACACCCTCTATATATATCTATATATAAGATCGATTAAGCAAAACGCCTGTGGGAGGGACAAGAGAAAATACTTTGATATCATTTCCTGAAGTAAAGAGGTAATTTAAAGAGCTAAAGACTGGTTGTGCGTCAGGGTTAGATAACCTATCGAATGAGCACTTAAAATATGCCAATGACGTACTACGTCTGCATATATCATTGCTCCTATCAGCCATGCTTGCTCATAGCTATATCCCTGCAGAGTTCATGAGGGTATACTGTATATCTTGCCCCTGGTCGAAAATAAGTATGGAGACATTCTGTCTAGCAATAGTTATGGCCTATTGCTGTCGTTTCCTGCTTCTCGAAACTACTAGAAAAACTCTTGTTACTCCGATTAAATGATTCCCGATGGACATCTAGTCAGTTTGGTTTTAAAAGGTTCTACTCAACTGACCTGTGTATCTATGTATTTAAAGAAACAATATCTAAATACATTGACATTAATTTAACTATTTATTGCTGTTTCCTAAATATAAGTAAGGCATATGATAGAGTGAACCACAATATTTTATTTGCAAAACTAGAAGATAGGAAGGTTCCCATGTACACATTAAATTTATTGAAATTTTGGTATTCCCACCAATCTTTTACCATTCGATGGGACAATGTACTTATTGTACTCTCCAAATGTTTTGGCTCCTATTGCGGGGTGAGACAAGGCTCTTTGCTCTTCCTTATGCTGTTTAATGTGTATATTCATGGATTAATTGCTTCACTTAATGAGGCAACAGTGGGATGTTGTATAAATAACACAAGGATAAATAACTTAGTTTATACCGATGATATGGTGTTAATAAGTCCCTCTGTTAAAGGTCTGGATTGGCTACTAAAAGTCTGCGAAACGGCTTCGCAGAAACATGATATTTTTTTAATGTTACAAAAACTAAGGTTATGCAATTTCATCCTAAAAGCTGTAATCAGCTAGCTGATATTAGGCTTAAAATGAAAGGTGAAATAATTGAGGAAGTACAAGAGTTTAAGTATTTGGATCAAACTTCGACCAGCTCATTGAGTGATGACTCGGATATAAGAAAACAATCTCGAAGCCTTTGTGCTAAAGCGAATATGACTATAAGGAACTTTCGATTCTGTTCAAGTGAAGCTAAAGACACTCTCTTTCGTACTTTCTGCAGTAATATATACGGACAGTAACTGTGGGTGAATTATAAAAAAGGTTCTGGCAGAACCCTAAATTTGCTGTACAACAGGTTTTTAGACTCTTACATAAATTACCCCCGAGATGCTCAGCTTCGCAAATGTTTGCTACCCGCAATGTCTGAGCTTCCCGGAGGTAAAAAGACGTGCTCAATACAGTCTGATACAAAGAATTAAAAAATCAACCAACACGATTATCCAAGCTATCCAAGCTATCCAATTCCTCTAAGCTATGGAATTCTTGGTACGAAAACATATGTCTGTGGCTCCACTTAACTCCGACATTATTGTATTATTTCTAATCAACTGCATATATTTATATCCTTAGTATGTGAACTGTCATTGTGTTAATAATATTTGTCATATGGATTATAGTCTGCCAATAAACCTTTTCATTTTCATTTTCATTTTGATTCATATAATATAATACTATATATAATATATATATATAATATGCTTATCTATAAAAATAATAAAAGGACGTGTGTGTGTGTGTGTGCCTG